>JABUQX010139585.1:0-15832 GCA_015478945.1 Trachelipus rathkii
CACATTGTGCTTTCGTTCGATCGGAGATGGGTGTTTAACCGTTTTGTATTTATCGTGAAACGCTTTTAAATATTTTCGTGCACCGCTTCAATATATATATATATATATATATATATATATGCAACTTAGATTATATATATGCTAGTCTACTAAAATATTCCGAAGCTTTCATAAATAAAATCGCTCCAAAGTTTTAAACTAAATGATTATTTTTCAATAGGAAAACTACTACTCAATATTATTATTATTATTATTATTATTATTATTATTATTATTATTATTATTATTATTATTATTATTATTATTATTATTATTATTATTATTATTATTATTATTATTAATATTAGTATTATTATTAGTATTATCAATATTATTATTACTATTATTATTATTATTATTATTATTATTATTATTATTATTATTATTATTATTATTATTATTATTATTATTATTGGTATTATTATTATTATTTATTATTATTATTATTATTATTATTATTATTATTATTATTATTATTATTATTATTATTATTATTATTATTATTATTATTATTATTATTATTATTATTATTATTATTATTATTATTATTATTATTATCATTATTTTTATCATTATTATTATTATTATTATTATTATTATTATTTTATTATTATTATTATTATTATTATTATTATTATTATTATTATTATTATTATTATTATAATTATTTTTTTTATGGACCTATTTAAATAAAATGTTTTAAACCTAAAATTAAACTGCACAACAGCAATTGGTCGTATGAAATTATTAAAGGAATATTTATGAAAATTCGAAAACTTTTTTTTCAACCCTTTTTTTGAAAAAAAAAAAAAAAATTATTTTCTCACTTAAGATTGAATAACAAAAAAGATTCTATCAGTTTGAAATTTCAATTCCAGTCTCTGTTTTTCCCTCTTTCCTCCCTCGACCATTTTTAAAGGAAACTTTTTCATTTTATTCATTAGAATAATAACATAGAGCAAAAGTCTGAAATGTTTTCATAAAAATTTCCCATTTTGCTCTTCCTATTTTGATACAAAATTAAATGCTTTCTGCAACGTTTGCATACGTATAATAATCAAAATAATATTTCAAAAATTGTGTAATTAAGTAATGATAAGCATAAGAATGTTTTCATCAAACTTTATGTTCTATATTGTAAAATTTGTTGTTTTTGTTTTTATTATTTGCGTATTTTTACTGGATAAAGATCTTGTCATATATATATATATATATATATATATATATATATATATATATATATATATATATATATATATATATATATATATATATATATATATATATATATATATATATGTATATATACTTATATTATATATATATATATATATTTATATATATATATATATATATAATAATAACAATGTATGTATATGTGTATATATGTAATAATATATCATATATATGTAGCATAATATAATATAATAATAATAACAATATCTAACATGTATAATATATATATATATATAACTATATAATAATAATAATATATATATGGATAATAATAACCTTAATATATATATATATATATATATAATAATAATAATAAATATAATATATTATATATATCTAATAATATATATATATATAATATATAATAATATGCATAATATATATATAAATGTATATATGTATATATAATAATAGCCAATAATATATATATATAACTCTTTTAACAACCATCAACCAGTAATAATAATAGCATATGTATGTAATGTAGCCAACAGCTGTATGCTCTCCCAATAATAGCCCAGCTGTATAACCAACCCAGCCAGCAGCAGCTATTATGTTTGTAATAACATTTGCAATAACCAATACAATAATATGTAATATGTTTATATATAATAATAATAATACTGTAATAATAATAATAATAATATATATATATATATATATATGCTCTAATATAATATATCTAATACATATATGTTTATCAATAATAACGTAAGCAACAATAATAGCCAGCCCATATCAGCCAGCCAATATGTAGCCAATAGCCAGTACATATCAATAGCCTTAGCAGTAGTAATAATAACCTTATATATATGTATAGCCAAGACTCATCTCATTGCGATGTGGATAATAACTAATGTATGCAGTATATGGTCTATGACTTGTAATACAGTAGCCTTTATATATATATCTTCTTCTTCCAACCAATACAGTAGCAACCTTATGTATCAACAGCCTTTATATATATATGTATCATGTATAATAATATGTATATATATATATATGTTATATATATATATAACATAATAATAATATATAGCTATATATATATGTAATAATAATATAATATATATGTATATGTATATATATGACTATAACGCTCCAGCCCATTGTATTGTATGCTGCTTAATAATATGTATATAGCCAATAATAGCATAACTTGTATATATATATATATATAAATCATAGCCCAGTAATAATATTATATATCAACCTTATATGTAGCCAATATATGTATGTATATATAATATATATATATGTAAGTGAGTACTAGCGTAATATTTTGTATATATATATATAAAATATAATATATGTATATATATGTATATGTATATGCCTTTAACCAACTTGTAATACCAGCATAATATACCAATATACTGCTCTTTCTCCCACCATATATATAACTTATCCCTATATCTTTGCTATACTTAACATATATATATAATATTCGCTATATATATCTGCTCTTTCACTGTATATATATATATATATATATATGCTATATATATATATATATATAACTATATATATATATATATATAATTCTTGCCGATTTGATTCGAATTTCTCAGTGGGAGTGACCGTAATCTTGTGAGAAGTTCAACTCTTTGAAAACTCAACTTTTTCATATCTCCCTTTCTAAAAGAAATACTCACAACTTTCCTATTCCTTTGACGGCTCTAATGTCTTACCGTAAACAACATAAACATTCTAGGACTAAACATAAATAATGAATTGTTTTGGAGACCTCACATCACATCGGTTGCTAAAATGGCCTCAAAAAGCTGGAATTCTGTTCAGATTGCGTTAATTTTTTCTTCTTCTCAGATGCTCCAGTTATATAAAGGTCTCATTCGCCCCTGTATTGAATACTGTTCCCACATTTGGGGTGGTTCCCGTTCCACCCTCCTTTTGGATAGAGTTGAAACTAAGGCAAAGAGGCTTATAAACTGTCCCATACTTTCTGCCTCCCTGACTCTCTTTCTCTGCGTCGTGACGTCGGCGCCCTATCTCTTTCTATAGGTATTACAACGGCAGGTGCTCGAAGGAGAATTGACCTCGCATTCCTCCACCACTGCGTCGCCCTCGTAATACAAAGGGTGCCATGCTCTCGCATGAAGAATATTGTGTGAATATTGGAAACTCAAGGATCACTCGTTGTGGTAACTCCTTCTTTCCCAGCCACATCTGTTTTGTGGAACTCACTTGCCTTCTTTTATTTTTCCCGCTAATTTTCAATCTTCCTCTATTTAAATCCGCGTCTGCGCCCACCTGAGGAATTGCGTTAGGCAAAGGACAGGGTGGATTTACTTTCCATTTATTTTAATGTTTTTCTTTATGTAATTTTTTTTTATTTATATATATTTTTTGGCCCCCTCCCGTTTGAAAGGAGGCATTGCCCATGAGTGGTGAGTATCATGTAAAAAAAAAAAAAAAAAAAAAATATATCTTATATAAAGAAATATATTCTATATTTAAATAAATATAAAATAAAATATATATATATATATATATATATATATACAGTTCAATATTACATATATATATATATATAATATATATATATATATATATATATCTTCTTATTCATCTACCTTTTTATTCCCAAGACTGGGAGTAAGATACGTGACAAGCATTGGAAAAGAAAAGCAGTAGTAGAATATGATAAAAGTCGAAAAGAAAGCCCAGCCTTACTGCCCCATCTGTACCACTAATTAGTAAGAACTCGTCGCAGTCAGAAAATCCACTCTAGAGCTTCACGGAACCGCGACGGACCCTCACTATAGTAAATCTTCAGTGTAAGGGTTCATCCCTTGGATCATTTGGGCCAAAACCATACCCCCTCCCAATACCCATTCACTCCTATTAAGCACCTTTATTCTCGCCTTTGCCAAACTCACAATTCTCTCCTTCAAACATTTGTCTACAGACACAATCCACTTTATCATCGGTCTCCCAGCCAGTCGGTTCCCAACACACTCGCCACTATACATTCGCTGAACCAACCGACTATCATTCATCCTTTCCACATGACCAAACCATCTCAACATACTTTCATTTATTCTCTCGTTTACTCCTTTCTTCACACCACACAACTCTCTAATACTTTCATTCCTCATTTTATCAATTCTTCTCACACCTAGCATGCCCCTAAGATTATCCATCTGAACACATTGAACTTTAGATCTATACTTCTTATTCCAGACCATAGTCTCACTAATATACAATAACACAGGTAACAACATACCCTCATGTAAGACCCTAGCGCGCTCAAGACTTAGTCCCTTTACATTCACCAATGATATAATTGCACCAGCCACCTTCTTGCCATTCACAACTTTCCTACTACACTCTGCATCATCTGTTCCCTTCTCATCCGACATATAACCTAAATATTTAAACTCAGACACTTGTTCCAGCTGCTCACCATCTAACATAACTTCACACTGAGGACTGTCCTCACTCACAACCATAACCTTACTCTTATCTACGTTTACTTTCAAACCCCTCCTTTTACACACTGCCAAATCTCTCTACCAATCCTCTCAAACTCTCTTCAGATTCACCACACAAAACCAAATCATCCGCATATAATAGGTAGGGCACCCTCCACTCTTCTCCATTCTCCATCATTCTAACACCATTTCCTGCCACCCCCTCTAATTCTTTCATAACCCCATCCATATACAAATTGAATAACCAAGGAGACATAACACATCCCTGCCTCACTCCGATATTAATACTAAACCAATCACTTTTGACACCATTTATTCTTAGACACTCCTCACTATCGGCTTACATATTTTTGATTCCATTCAAGCCTACCAACACCATATATCACTAACACCTGCCATAGACCTTCCCTATTAACCCTATCATACGCCTGTTGCAAATCCATAAAACCTAAATACAATTTATTCTTCTTCTCCCTCATTTTCTGAATCATTTGCTTCAATGTAAAGATTTGATCCACACATCCTCTACCACTCCTAAACGCACCTTCTTCTTCACCAATCAGTCCTTCAGTCACTCGACGCACTCTTTCGAAGAAAATACCAGAATATATCTTCCCTACAACACTCAATAAACTAATTCCCCTATAATTTCTACAGTTCCCCTTATCTCCCTTACCTTTATATAAGGGTACTTTCACTGCTCTCCTCCAATCCCTCGGAACTATACCCTCCATAAACGCTTTATTACACAACTTCCATATCCAATCAATCACCATCTCACATCCGTTCTTGATCATTTCACCAGTAATTTCATCTATACCTGCAGATTTACCATTCTTCAACTTCCTCACTCACTCTACCCATTAACTCCTCCTTGCTAATAACCTCTTCCCCAAAATACCTATTCCTTCTTGCACCATCAAACCCACACACATTTATTATCACATCTTCATTACTGTTAATATTATGCAGATTTTCGAAATGTTCTTTCCAAACTCCTCTCACATCCATTTTATCAGTTACAAAACACCATAGTAGTAGGAAGGGGATATTGGAGGCCTTTTTTGGCCTTGATTTACCCCACATGACCTTGACCGACCTATCCTCTTTCACCCCACATGACCTTGACTGACCTTGACAGACATTGACCTTGACCGACCTTGACCTTGAACGATCTTGACCTTTTTTGGCCTTGTAATTTTTTGGCCTTGACTTTTTTGACGTCCCTTCGAAGAAGGGACTAGCTAGACGGATGCGGAGCATCCGTCGTACGTATTGCCCCCTATTTTACGCCCCCTCTTTGGTCTTCCATTGGTGGGTCAATTTTGTCCCACGCTAATTTTTAGCCTTGTAATTTTTTTGACCATCCCTTTAGGGGCTTAGCCCTTTTTGATGTCTTAACCGTTTGGCGCAACCCTTCTTCGAAGGGTTGCAAAAATTAGGGTTGCCAAAAAATTGGGGGGGAAAATTGACCCATGGTATCTGGCCAGGTTTTGGAAAAAAAGTCAAGGAAAAAAAGGTAAAGACAACAAAAAAGGGCTAAGCCCCTAAAGGGTTGGTCAAAAAAATTACAAGGCTAAAAATTAGCGTGGGACAAAATTGACCCACGGATGGAAGGCCAAGAGGCGTAAAATAGGGGCGGCCCGAAACGACGGATGCTCCTCATCCGTCTAGCTAGTCCCTTCTTCGAAGGGACGTCAAAAAAGTCAAGGCCAAAAAAAGGCCAAGGGCAAAAAATTACAAGGCCAAAAAAGGTCAAGGTCGGTCAAGGTCAGGGTCGGTCATTCTCGGTCAAGGTCGGTCAAGGTCAGGTGGGGTGAAAGAGGATAGGTCGGTCAAGGTCAGGTGGGGTAAATCAAGGCCAAAAAAGGCCTCCAATATCCCCTTCCTACTACTCACCATCCCTATTCATTATTCTAAGCAGGTTCCCCTTATTCTCATTCTTAACTTTTCGCGCTTCCTCCGAGAAGAGCTTCCTATTCCCTTGTAAGTCCCCATTCATCCTCCTTCCAAACTGTTCATTTACCTCTTCCTTTCTTCTACGTATGCACCTTTTAGTTTTTCTTTTTTCCTTCTTATATAATTCCAAGCATCTTTCTTTTGAAACTTCATCATTGGCTTTTAGCACATTCAACCACGCTTTCTTTTTACATTTAACCGCTTGCATCACCTTTTCATTCCGCCACTCTCTGTTAACATTCTTACTTCCTACTTTAGCACAACCACATACTTTCTTTGCACTGCCAGCAATTCTTCCTTCATTTGCTCCCAGATTTGATCAGTTTCAATTTGTTCACATTCAACTGATTTACTTGCGAACGCTCTTACATACTTATCCTTATTACCTTGTTCACTTAAATTCTCACTCTTAATTTTACCCACTTCCTTCCGTATCACCTTCCTCTCTATCCAAACCTCCACTAACTTAATTTTACATAGAACAACATAATGATCCGATAATCCTATTCCTAAACTTCTCACAGATTTAACATCCAACACATACTTCAACATCTCCTTCTTCACCAACACAAAATCAATCATACTTTTCACTTCGATACCATCTCTATCTACACCAACTCTGGTATACTTATGGATACGTTGGTGTTTAAAGAAAGTATTTCTAACACACATACCTCTCTCCTCACAGAAATCAATCACGTTCCTACCATTCTAATATTCTCTAAACACCCCAAAACCACCTGTTATACCATCCCTTTTTTATCACCTATCCAACCATTCAGGTCCCCCAAAACTATCAATCTGAAGCTCCTACTCACCCATCTAAAACATCATTCAGATTATCCCCAAAAAATCGTACTCTCTTCAACATTTCCCTCAGATGGACCATTCGTCACAACTACACATACCTTGACCTTTTCAAACTTAAATTTTACTATTAGAATTCTAGGACTCACACACACAAAGTCTACCATAGCTCTGTACCACATGTCACTCATAAAAAATGGCAAATCCTTCTCCTTCTTATTTATATTTATAAATATATATAAATATATATATATATATATATATATAGCTTGTTTTTATATATATATATAATATATATATATATATATATATATATACTATATATATATATATATATACTATTCTGCTGCTATACTGCCTATATATATATATATATATAGTAATATATATATGATAATATAATATATAATAATATATAATATATCAATAATAATATATCATATAATATATAGCACCAACAATAATATGTATGTAATAGCATATATATATAGCCAATAATAGCGTGTTTGGATAATATGTATGTATAATAATATAACATAATATATGTATACATACATATAATATAATAATATGTAATAATAACTCTGTAACTGTAACCAATAACCTTAGCGCTCATATGCGCCATGTAACAACAATAATATAGCCAATATAATATGGTTTCATATGTATATGTTGTAACAACAATAATGTAGTAGCATAACTGTATTAATAATATAATATATGTATAATAATGTAATAATAATAATAATAATAATATATATATAACAACCAACTCTTAATATATATCATACCAATAATAATAATACCAATAATAACAATAATAATAATAATATATAATATAAAATAATAACTAATAATAATATAATATATATAATATGTAATAATAATATATATAATATATATATATATATATATAATAATAATATATAATCTTAATATATATCTTATATATATATTTATATGTAATATAATAATATAATATATAATATATAATATATATAATATATATAATATATATATAATAATAATAATAATAATATATATATGTAATATGAAATATATATTGTAATAATATTATATGTAATAGCCAATAATAATATGTATATATATATATTAATAATATATAATATAATATATGTATATATATATGCTTCAACAACAACAACATATATACAACAACAATAATATAACAATATGTATAATATATATATATGGAATTAAGTTTTGAGATCGTTATGTAAGCATAATATAATAATAGCTATACCTTATGTATATAATAACAATATAATAATATAATAATATATATATACGTAATATATATAATATATGTATAATATATATATAATATATATAATAATATATGTATAATAACAATAATAATAACCAACCAACTCCATGCTCCAGCACTGTAGTAGCCTATATAATATATATGGGTAGGTTTTGGTCGTTAAATACTGGATATACTGCGGCGCAGTCAGGGCAGATGAAAATTTTTTTAACATGATTCTAGGTGATGGGAACCCTCTTTTTCCATCCTTACAGTACAGTTGTGGAGATATAAGGAACGCGTTCTTCAGCTAACCCCACCCATCGGTTATGCGGGATATGGTGTTATAAATAACAATAATAATAATGTTTATATATTAATAATATTGATAAGAATATTAATAATGGTTGTAACGATAATAATAATAGTGATAGTGATAATACTGAAAATAATGATAATAATGATAATTGTAATAATGGTGAGTGATAATATTGTAAATAATGATAATAATAGTAAATTTTATATAATAAAGGTAAAATAGAGTGAACAGTGAAGAATAGTAAGATACGGGGAATTTTGTGAAATATAGTGTATAGAATACTAATAACACTAATTAAAAAAATAAATGAAAATAAAAAATAAATTAAAAATAAAAAATAAAACATAAAATATAAAATAGAATTTTAAAGATTATTATGTGAAGTAACAATGTTGAAGATGTTGTTATCGGCCTTTCGGGAAGTACAATTATTTAGCGGATATAAATATACCTTTTAATAGAACTATTGCATTAATAATATTACATAAAAAATAACGAATCACCAACTAATATTATTAATTATAAATCATTATGGATTATGTACAACTAAAAAATAAAAATAAAAATAAATAATAATAATTCATCATCTAATAATAATAAAATTTTTAGCGTATTAACGTGGAATAATTAATATTTAATATAATAATAATTAAATTTAATCACACATAAGAACATAATCAACACTCCAATATTTCACCCCTTATCAAGTTGTCATAATATTAGAATATCCAAATATAATTCAATAATAATACATAAATTATTCACCCACTAGGTTATCAATAATCATATATAGAGAGATAAAATAAGAGATCATATCTAAAATCATTTTAGTTTATAATATAATTTATAAATTTATCTTATTAATCTATAATACACATCTTATCAATTTACGTCTTTTTAACTTACCATTAATTAATAAAATTCAGTTTTGCATGCAAGTGATATTGATCAAAGGAACGACGCCTTCAGGTTATATATGTTTCATCACTGGAAAAATGAAAAATCAACTTTGTTGTGCTAAGAATTCCTTTCTCAATAAACTAATTAAATTTTAGTTTTGAAAAATAAACATAATCACATATAATACTTATAAAGTGACCAAAGCAAATGTAGACACGGAAAGTAGTCTAGATTATACCTTGCTCCCATTATAACTAACTTATCAGATAGTAAATATTTATATTATAATGATAAGCCACCATCAGTCCATTTAATAAACTAACTTCAATTTAATCAGATATCTCTCCTTCTATTAATACATTATAATTATTAATGTATTAACGTATATATACATACGCACTCTTCTTTCATTAACTTATTCAATATTATACTATTATAATTATAACTTATTAATTATAACCTCCTATTAATTATAATCTTATTGTTACTTACTTAATCTTTATCTAATTTACATACTTAAATTATACATTTATAAATTATACATATTATAATCATATATTAATAATTATAATAAAATCTAACTAATAATAATTAATATATAACATAAATAATAAATTCATATAACAATAATAATAATACATAATAATACATAATCATATCATAATCTCTTCTTCCCTAATTACATATAATATAAGATTCTATCCAATAATACAACAATATAGTGTCATACAAGTACATTAACAATTCAATCATATTACAAACAACTTATTTAATAGTGAGAACATTAATATTATTCCACACAATTTATCTATATTATACCTTTTATTACGTACGTATTATTCTCGCTAAATTATTACTAATATTAATCATGAATGATACTAATATATACTTATTTATTATATTTAGAAAATATATAGATATTATGTTTATAGTGATAATACTTATTAGTAGTACAGGATACTGTTACCGCACATCCTCCTTATTTACACCACTTTAAGATAATAATACTATAATGAATTATAAACAACGATATAAAAATAAAACCCTACGGCCTTGTGCGGCCCCCGGCTTTTTTTTTACACCCTTATCTCTCGCCAATCAATGGTCACGCTTCTGCCAATGAAACCCATCTCAAACCCTGAGGCCATGCTCCACTCTATACTCCTCTCTCTACTCTTTCTTACTCTCATTTCTCTTTCCTACTCTCTTTCTTACTTCTATCTCATAACTCTCCCTATCTATCTACACTCTCCTCTCTCCCAGCACCGGAAAATGGTTTCATTTCGACCAGATCGCAAGCTTCCGACTCTTCTTACTCTTCGCCCGCGACACCCGCCGCGCCGCGTGGACCCAGACTTCCCTGTGCCCGCATCACCGCTCGTTACATTCGTTTGTTCGGTTTCTTTTCAGTCCATAATGGACCTCACATCTTTGCCGCTTTCCCCTCGGCCGTGAATTTTGGCCCACGGGCGTTCAGCCCCCTCGTCTTCTTCAGCCATGTTCGACAGTCTGCCCACGAACTCCGAGTTGGGAGCCCGCGTGTCCACAACGTTTCTTCGCGAGTGGGATCTCTTTCTGCGCGCTTGGGCTTCGCGTGGTCCATCTTACGGTGCTCGCGGACCCGCGTGGCCCAGTTCCCCGTCTCCGCGCCGGACTCTAGCACGTTACACCACGGTCTGTTAGTCGACTATTTCCTGACGACCTGACAGCATTTGCCATTTGGGACCTGGCACGTTCTTTTCCGCTTAATTGTGCTGCGACTTTGCGCCACTCCGAACCCCTGACACTTGAAACTTTCGCGCCCGGTACTGGGGGATGAACTTATTGAACCCTTCCCATGGTCATTTGCGGCAGGTCCGAGCCTTGCTATCTCCTTGTTTGCAGTCTTCGTCTCGCACGGCTTCGAGACAGCGTCGGGCATTGGGGTCGATCTACCCAGCCAAATGCCTTTTTGGTCGATTGTCCACACCCCCGACGCCCCGCCTGTCCATTTGTGATCATTAAGCCCCCTCCGCCATGGTCTATTTCTTGGCTCCTATGTCGGCATCTGGTGTCCTGCCAACAATGAGATGCTCCCTACGCGACGCGTAGAACGTTTCCCTGTCAGCGTGTCCGCCACTTGACGTGTCCGCCCACAAAGCTTTTTCTTTCAGGATTGAGTGTCGGGACTCTGCAAATGTTTGCATACTGCATGAGTGTCTCGCAAATTATGTTGGGCGTGCACTTGAGTGTCGGATCTGGTCTGGACCGGAGTGTTAGGTTTGAGGTGGTCCGGACACGTGAGTGTCCGGATACTGAGGTGTCCCGATCTTCATTTAGTTAAATCAAGAGAGAAGTGGAGGTTTTTAGATGTGAGTATTGAGGTTTCCTCTTAAGAAAAATGACGCTCATCACTTTTCTTTAAAGGTCTCAGAACAAAGAAGAACATATATATATGTATAAATTAATAATAATATTATATATATCTTCTATATACTATTTATATATTAATTATATATATATATCATATTATATATAATAATATATATATATTATAATATATTTTGATTATATAATATATATATGTTATACTTATTATATATATATTTATATATATATATTTTTATATTAATATAATTATATATATATTTTTATTTTTACTATATTAATATTATATATTGTTTATATATATTTTTATGAATATATGTATATATATAGTTTTATATTTAATTTTTTATATATCTTATATAATCTACATTGATAATTTTGTTATGAACTACATTTTAATATATTTATTTCCTTATTTATTAGTGCATATATTTTGTTGTATTTTTTGTTTATTTTATTTTTTTATATATTTTATTAAATTAATTGTTTTATTTTTACTTTAATGTAGATAGTAAAGATTTATATAATTATTATATTTTATATATAGTTAATGTTATATTTATTTAATTAATATATATATATTAGAATATATCTATTATATACTTATATATTTATATATATATATATTATATATATATATATTATATGTGGTATATATATTATATATAATATATATATTATATAATAATATTATATATATATATAATATATTATATTTATAATATATATATAAATTATATTATATTTATATTTATATGTTATAATTAAGATATATTTATATATATATATCTATAATTATATATTAATATATTATATTATGTTATATATTATATATATTTATATAATATAATGTTAATATATATATATTTTTATATTTATATATATCATATTATACTATATATATATTATAATATATATTATATTATATATATATATATAAATATATATTAAGTTTTTCTTTGCAGCTTCATTATTTTTTATCGCTGAAAATTACAATAAAATAAAATGTAAAGCTGGCAAATAACATAATTATCTTTCATATTTGCACAGCTTTTTGAGCAATTTTAAAAGATTTGTTGGAAGATTTTCTGTTGAGAGAGAGAGAGAGAGAGAGAGAGAGAGAGAGAGAGAGAGAAGAGAGAGAGAGAGAAGAGAGAGAGAGAGAGGAGAGAGAGAGAGAGAGAGAGAGGAGAGAGAGAGAGAGGAGAGAGAGAGAGAGAGAGAGATTTTAATATTGAAAGCAATACAAACAATTTAGGTTCATTTTTTATTAAAAAAAAACACTTGATATCATATTTAGTCCAAATTGAAATCTTGAATCCAAATTTGCCCATTTCTTTTCCTTCATCTCATAAATGAATAAAAATAAAAGTCAAAAAAGAAATCTGTCTAAGCATTATTGAAAATCAAAATGGATTTACCAATCGAAGAATCTTTGTGCCTTTGACGAGATCGTCATGTTGGCAGCGGAGAAAGGGCATCAATGTTTTCAATAAGATTGTGGAAAAAAAGTAAGGAAAATCTTCTGAAAATAAAAATAATCAAAAAAAAAAAGATGTGGTCCCAAAAAGTATGAAATAAAACAAATATGATAAACAGAATAAAATGAAATTTAAATGAAGAAGGTCATAAAATTGGAAGAAAATGATGGTGAAAAAAAAATACTCCATAAAAGGAGTTATATGGTAAAACATATTCGAAGATGGATGAACGTTGAATATGGGGTTATAACGTAGGGGAGGAAAGAAACTAGATCCCACGAGTCTACACATACAAGTCAATAAACTCCTCCGGCAACTGTGCATCATTGTGATTTACCCTCTGGTATAGTTTAGGTAATATTCCATCTGAGTAGAATATGGAAGTAATGGGCTAAGGCGGGTGAGGAGTTCCAGTGGGAGTGTGGGACCGAGTGAAGCGAGATCCCTCCCCATGTTGACTCCATTTGCAATTCGTAAAACCCTGGCAACTGTACATCATTGAGAGATTCGTTCTAATATTCTTTAACAAATATTCAAACCGCCGCGTATAGAAATAAAGTTTCCCATACTCTATAAGCGAAAGCATATAAAATTATTGGAATGATGAAAATTACTCCAAAAGTATGATGAAGAAAGAAATACAAAATTTTTGTTTAATTTCATTGGAAAGCTTTTAATCAGAAATTAAAGTTACATTATTAAGTATATCATACATTTAAAAGCATAGAAATAATATAAAGATTATTATAGCATTTAATAATATACAATTTCTGAAAGTGGGCTACTAATTGCAACGCATTATTGTGTCCTTTGATCCCCTAACATAATGCAGGTTTAATATAATTTATGCAATTGTATTTAAGAATTGCAAATATTATAAAACTATTTTAATAATTATAATACATATTCATTAGTCACGTAACTATAACAAATATTATAAGTAAAATAATTATAAAATATAGCGCTAAAAAATATAAAATGATAATACTAAAAATTATAATAATTGATAAAATATAAATTGATAATACTAGAGATGATAACAACAAACAAGAAATAATAATAATAAGAAAATAATAAAAAAAAATATAACTAATTATAAATTTAATAATAATAAATATATAATATATGATAAGAATAATAATATGTTAATAAGTATATAATAATAATATAATAATAATAATAATATATAATGAATAATAATATAATTAATAATAATATAATAATAATATAATAATAATAAATAAAATATTAATATATAAATAATAATAATATATATATAATATAATTATAATAATAATAATAATAGAATGCTAATATGATAATAATATGAATGGTATGGTAATAAATAATGATAATGATCTATATAATGTGATAATAATAATAATTAAATTATAATAATATAATAATAACATATAATCAATAATATAATATATTTATAATATATTAATAATTTAATTAATTATATAATTAATAATATAATTATAATATAATAATAATAATATGATAATAATAATAATATATAATAAATAATAATTATAATCTGAGTAAATATATATAATATCATATATCATAATAATATAATATAATATAATAATATATATATAATAATCATATTATATAATAAATAATATAATAATAATATATAATATTATAATATATAATATAATATAATAATAATATTATAATGATATAATAAATAATAATAATATATTAATATTAAAGTATTAATTATTATTTTAATGGATAATAATTAGTGATGAATAATAATAATATAATTAATTGTGGAAATGTTTCATAGTTACTATAATTATTATGGAGTATATTATGGTTATTAATATATTGTTTATTTGTATATTGTGGAGATGTGAGGCTGATAAAAGCCTCAATTATATTACTATAGAGCATGTATAATAATTAAGGGTATTGTAGATTGGAAATGATTTTTTTTTATATAAAATAAAGAAAATAAAAAATGTCAAAGATACTCTCATTAAAAATATAT
>JABUQX010139587.1:0-24232 GCA_015478945.1 Trachelipus rathkii
ATTTTTAAATTAAATTTCAATCTGATAAATTAATAAACTTATTATATATATATATAATATATATATATATTAATATATATATATATATATATAATCTATATATATATATATTATATTATATATATTATATATTATATATTATATTATATATTTATATATATATATATAATACTATATAATTAAATATTAATAATATACTATAATTAATATATATATATATATATATAGATATTAATAATTAATTAATATATATATATATATTATATAATATTAATAATAATATATATTATATTTATTATTATTATATATTATATATAATTAATATTATATATATTTATAATTAATAATACTATATAATTATATATATAAATTTTATTTATTATTGATTATATATATATAATATATTATATTAATATAATATTTATTACTATAATCATAAATTTAAATATTTAAGTAACTTATAGTAAAAATACTATTATACAGAATAATTATATATATAAATTAAGTAAATTAATAAATAATTATATATTATACTGTAATTATAAAATGCTCATATTTGAAGCATAGCTTAAAATCGGGGACAACCACCACCTCACACAACACCACATCACACACATTATAATTATTATAATTATATTCTTATATATATATATTTTATATTATAATTATAATTATATATTAATTATTAATAATAAATTATTATATATATATATAATTAATATTTATATTTATATAATTTCTTATATTTATCATTTATTTAAGTATATTAATTGAATTTGATTTAATATAATTTTTATTTAGATTATTAAGATAAACTAATATATAATTCGCTTAAGTATTAATATATATAATACAATTGTATAATAATTATTGGTAATGAAGTAATAGGTATGAAGGGTGTATATTGGAGGACAGTTTATACCCTAGGTATGCTATAAGTATAGTAAATGATTTATAATAAGTGATAGCTAGCTATTCTACATAATTTTATAATAGATGAGATAGTATGGTGAGATGGAGCCAAGAATCATTATGGGTTACTTTACAATGCGTTACATGTTTGGAGTTATAATATATATTGTTATATATAATAATGATACGTATAATGTAGTGAGATCTGTAGAAACCTAATGGCTAAATATAATAGAGTGCATACCTGAGTATAAATGATTATGATATTAGAGAGATTACATTATATATAATATTTATATATATATTTTATCACCACTCACAATTAGCGTTAAGATTATATTATATTATCTGCTATCAACTACTATTGATATGAATAGGTAAGATAATATTCGATATTACTCATGGTAATATATATATAGTTTAGATACAAAAGCTAAATAGATAAAGAGCATTAAGTCATATGAGAAGCAAAGTATAAACTATATTTAATATCTTTTTATATATATAATATATATTAATAAATATCAATATTATATTATTTATGAGATAAATTTTTTATATATATATAATTGAGGAATTTGATTAATAAATTTGTAATTATTGCTTATAATAAGTGTATATTATCAATATAATATACATATAATTAATATATAAACTTTATTAATATATTATATATTTATCAAGTTTTATATTATCTAAATCTAATTATATTGAGAATATATATATATTTTATGAAGCTATAGATATAAAATAATTAATGGTGTGAAGTCCTTTAGTATTTCAGTTACAGTATTTTTCGCTAATGAAATTTTCTTCAGACGGTTGTTGGAGAGACAGTTATATTAAACATAAATTCTGCGTAACCTCACACAATAGACGTTAGGAGGGAGAAGAACTTTTTATTTTTAGATCAGGTACAGAATTCTTTCAGAGAAGTTGGTGAGAGTCTTCATTGTTAGTTATGTGTCATCTTACAGAAAGTACGCACGATGTTTTTTTATAAGATGTAAATTATAGACACAACGGTTTAAATAGTGGAGGAATATTGTGTAACAGGAAGTTACAAGGGAAGTGTAGGTATTGAATCTATTGCCATACTTAAATCTGGTTGTATTTGGCAGAAGAGATTATTACGATTCTTTAAGGTAAAAGTAAAAATCTTCACTACACAGTTTGTCTGTTGTCTATCTAAGATTCTCTGGAGAGCTAACATTCGTCTTCTTATCTAAGCCTACTCACTAATTGTACAATGCACGAATTCTACGTCAACAAAAAATGTGGAATACTCTTGTTGAAGTTCAAACCTTGGCTTTAATTTTTTGTCTTATGATAGCAAAAAATCTATATTTTGTTATTTCACACTTTCGTGAACAATTCTGGGGGCTTTCCTTTTCCTTACCGCGACATGACTCCAGATCCACTAAAAATATTTCGAGGATCTGAAAATGTGAACTGACTTACTGATCGAAGTACTGTCAGACCGCAGAGTATCAAAAATGCTTCACACAACTAATTTTCTTTACGAAAGGGTCGCGAATATTGGTACCAAGTCGCGAAGAAATCTATTCTCCCTTTCTCTCTCGTCAAGACTGTAGCTTAAAAGTGGCTTATCAGAAATCCGAAGGTGGTATACAAGGTAGTGCTTAGTCTCTCGACTGGTGAATTCGATAGTTTATTTCTTTTATGTTGGTTTTCAAAATTAGGATATTGATTCTTAGCAAGATGACTATGTATGCTGAAATTTTAGTTTCTTTCTATCAATTCATAACAACTTTTGTGAGAGAGAGCTGCTGGATTATGTAGAGAAATTAAGCCATATCTTCAGCAAGGGATTTTCAAACAGAATCTTTATGTCGTCTTCAGGTTTTTAAAAAAATCTGGACATTTGTCGACTGTTATTAAAGTTATTTGATTTTCTAGTACATCAGGATAAGAGTTCCACATTTTGATCTGGCTTTTTTGATTTCGTAGCTTATTAATGCAAGTCCTATTCTGCTCTTTGCTTGTATGTAACCAGATGAAAGGCTGTTCTAACTCTCAACCTCTTCCGAATCCAGAGGAATCTTAAGCTCTTCTACGATAGAACGGTAATTCGAATGGCTAGAAAATAGCCAACTATACTTTTATGCAATTAAGCTTTGAATATCAAAGTGGAGGCAATCGCTTACACACTCCTCGCACCTGCGTTTTGTTCCAGAATATGATATGCGGGAAAAATCATTATCATCTGCCTTTCCTGCCGCAGTGAAGATATTCACTTTTTTGAAGAATGTTATTGCTGGCGCTTTTTCTTGTCAGTGGGACCCAAAAATTACAATTTGTGTTATCTAACGGCCGGCGACAACAAGCCAACTATTTTTGGTAAATATATGAACTTCTTTATTAAACAGCGTGTGTATTAGAGCTACCGACTATTCATCAGAGGAGATTGCTGAAGACGGAGAGGATTGAAGGTAGGAGCTTTACCTACACTTCCTTCGGATGGCTAGCATAGACGCAACCTGTAACGGAATTCAGGCGTATTGATCCGGCAGGGGTTAGTGCATCGGCTATACAAGGACTTGAAAATCCCCATTTGGGGTAAGGGCGGTGAAGGGATTAAAGTGTAATTTTTGTGTTAACATGATGTGGAGTTCAATCTTTATCTGTGTTGTGATTCTTTGTTCTCAGCATATGTTATATATATATCTTAAATAACAATTGTTTCTTACGCCATGTTGTGTCTTTAGGCTTACAAGAAAATGTTATGGCTCAAATTACCCATGTGTTAAATAATCTATACTAGACACGCAATCTGAGATCGGAAATCTTTGTATGTTGGTCTATCACCAGTATCATATATATATAACTACTACTAATGATTTATAGGAAACTATAAATCAATAATACAATATAAGTATATTATTATAATTACTGGTACATGAGGTGTAGGTATACGTAATGAGCCATTAGTACTATACTACTATAATACTTATACCTGTAGTACTGACCTTCCCACTATGCGCTTTTTAGTGATGGGGTCCCGGCCGAGTCCTCTGGACCTGATAAATTTGATTGAGTACGTCATTATGAGTATGGAGTACTACGTGAGTCATTATACTGAGCTTGTGAACGCGGTGACTGTTCCTATTAAGTATATATTTTTGGAAAAGGACAAATAGACTCAGGATCTCTCGAAAAGCGGATGTGCAGAAAAAGGGAGCATTTGGTTTTTCACATTTTAAAGAGGCGGGACAAGTGGTCGAAAAAAGCGGGACTGTCCCGCCTAAAGGCGGGACTATGGTCACTTTATTTATACAGGAAATCTTAGCTACTCATAATAATAATTAATATTTCCCTAATTAATTAAATAATAACATGACAGATACACTCGGTTACAACAGTGACGTTGTTGAATAAGATCATGCGTGTCTTCAAAACCGGTTGCTTTCTTCTTTAGCTTTTGACACATCTTATTCGTATTAGTATTGGAACTAAGACTGAAAATTATTATTACACACTTTATTATCGGGTACTACACTATTTGGCTCACGGCGCCCCTGTTGCGTGTTTCATCAGGGTACCGAAGCGGGGGAGGTATAACCGATTAGGACGCGGGGCCGCTTTTCCGCCGGGAAGGTGACTTGGGTCAATGACATTGGGGAACAGAGGGACTGGTAGTTATAGGGTTCACTTAATTACGTCTTAACGAACAATTCTTCCATCAGGTTCTGGTGAAACGATGCCGCGGAAAATAGCTCGTCAGTGGCGTTTGGTCGTGTCGTTGTGTGTCTTGTTCCACGGACTTTAATATTGACAGGTAAGCTTTGTTAGAATTCGTATCTGTGCTTACCGAGACTATTGGTTTCTTCTATTTAGAATTGATTAGTTTTTTGTCGGCTGTTTATTGTCCGAGGATGATTTTAGCTGCGATGCTAGGCGCGTATTAAGAGTTCGTTGCGTGGCATGCCCAGCTGTTGACTGTATCTTTAGGTAGGTTTGCGTAGTTAGGTAAAACCAAAAAAAATTATTTCAATTAGTATCTTTGATTTTTATATTTTATTTTATTTTTTATTTTACTCTTTTGAAATATAAATATATTATATATATATATATAATATATATATATATAATATATATTATTATATATATATATATAATACTATATATATATATAATATATATAGTGATAATATATATATAATATATATATATATATAGTATATATATATATATAATTATATATATAAATATTATTATAAATATATTATAATATATTATATATATAATATTATATAATATATATATATATTATATATATTATCTATATATAATATTTATATATATAATATATATATATATATTATATATATTATAATATTATATAAAAGATAGCAGTTATATATATAGGTGATATATATATATATATATATAATTAGGTGATACATATATATATTAAGTTATATATATATTATAATATAATATATATATTAATATTAAAGAACAGAGTAACGTTTAAAAACCACTATAGAACATAACAGGGGAAATAAACATTTAATCTTTAAGAAGAGATTAAGCTGGGTTTACGTTTTCGAGACTTTTAACGCAGTCTCCTCCCTCACGAACTAACATAACAACATAATTTTAATTTTAATTAATATTATTGAAACAAAAATGAAAACTATAATTATCATACGAGAATTAGAACAAAAGGCGACAAAAATTGATTCACTTTTCTTAAGATGTTAAGAATTCAGTTTTTTCAGATAGGTATCTTCTTTTTATTTGATCGGAAATTAAAAAAAATCCCTCAGATATATTGAAATTTCACAATTGTAAAGAAATGAAAAAAGATTCAGTAATTGATTTTTAAAATTTTTAAATGTAGATAATAAATAAAAAAGTTCGCCTTCCCAAATTGACGACATGAATAACATTTTGCAGAATATGCTAAAATGGCATTATCTCCAGCACTCTCTTCTACTTCATATAATATATTGTCTATCTATTTAGGGGTGTTTAAAGTTTCACCAAAATATAAATCATTGCACATGAAGAAACAAGGAATCTTATAAACTCACCAGCCACTTCCAATTTAGAAAAGTATTTTTTACAATACACGTTGTGAGAGTATCAGGAAAACTAAAAACAATTTTATATCAAAATAAACGATTAAGCATAAACTTGATGTCAAAAGTTGAGGTGAAAAGGGATGCTTTAAAATTTTTTTTTCCTCTCATCATCTCTAACATTAAAAAATAATATTATTTTTTTAATATGTTTTAAGATCTTTCAACTACTTGTGATCCTGAATATCTTAACCCTTTCAGTCCGACTGGGTACTGTGACCCATATTCTTTTACATCGATATTTTTGGCTAAAATGGTATCGATTTTTTACGAGGCCATTTTTTAGCAATTTATCTCAATAATGATCATGTCGTCAGTTGGGCAAGGCGCAACCTTTTTATTTAAACATCTTACAAGATAAAAATTTAAGAGTTATATTAGGGCTGGATGTCTTTTTTCATGGTTCTATACTAAGTGTAATTTCCAATCATATCTGAGGGATTTTTTATTTTTGATCAAATGAACAAGAAGATACTCTTATCTGAAAAAATCTAATATAATTCTTAACATTTATGAAGAAATGAATCAATTTTTTGTCGCCTTTTGTTTTTTTACTTGTGTATATAATTGGTTTACTTTTATTTTATGTTTATTAATTTGTTAAATTTAAATTTAATTTTCATTGTCTAGTTCTGAGGAGGAGACTGCGTAAAAGTCTCGAAACGTAACAGCTTTAAATAATTTTTTATAAAAGAAATCTTTTATTTCCCCTGTTTATTCTTATGTGGTTTTCTAAATTCCTATTGTTCTCTTAACATTAATGGTTGAGGGTTGAAAGTTTAATTTATAACTCTTTATTTATCTTATTTTGTTTTATATTTATTATATTTATTTATATCTATTATATTTTTATTATATTATATTGGTAATAGTATATATTGGATATTATGATATATATTAATATATATTATAATTTATCAATTTACAGCTATATATATTGTTATTGAGTCCGTTATTATTATATAGTATTATTATTGTATTTTTATATTATATATTCTTTTATTAATATAATTGTATATTGGTTTAGTATTTAGTTTAGTGAGTGTATTGTTTTATAGTATATGAAGGCCTAAATGATGACTGGAAGGATCTTCATTGATGTAGGTATATATATACTTTGAGACCTATATTAGTATATATTATATTAGATATTTAGTATATTATAGTAGTCGATTATATAGGAGTGTAGATGCAGTGGTATTATGTGGTGTATATATATTGTGATATTTAAATTAGCTATATATACTATATATACTAGTATATATATAGTAATGTATATATTTAGTAGTATTGTGATAGTGTGGTGAGGTGAGGTAAAGGGGGTAGTATATATAATATTTTTGTGAGTACGTATATAGTGAGTGATATGTGTTGGTAGTAGTATAGCATATATATATGTCTGTTATAGGTATATAAGTATATAATTGTGCTCGATAGTGTATAATATGATTATAACTCATAGATATAGGTAGTAGTGAAGTAAGGTATTTATGAGGTATAGGTGATGGGTATATAGGGGTTGTGATAGTAGGGGTGGGTATAAGGTAGTAGGGGAGGAGAGAGAGAGAGTTTTGAGGAGGTATTGTTAGAGAGATTGGTACTGGTGTGTGAAAGAGGTTTTTGATATAGTAAACGTAGATAAGAGTGAGGTATAGTTGTGAGTGAGGAGAGTTATGGTTAGTGGAAAGTTGTAATGGCAGGAATGTGGCGTGTGTGCAATTAAGACCCTTGGTGATGTGAGGTACTAGGTCTGTGAGTGAGGTTCTGGGTCTTGACATGAGTATGTTGTTACCGGCTGTGTTTTAATGAATATAGTGAGATCTATGGCTGGAATAAGAGATATGATGAAAAAAAGTCCATATGGTTCAGATGGACCAAGTTATGGGAGTGCTATTTGTGAGTAAGTTGTACGTTGAAGTGAACTGTACGTTGAAAAATGAATGAGTTGTGTGTTGAAGAAGTGAACATAATGGGAGAATAAAGTTGAAGACATTGATAAACTCCTAGTCATGGGAAGAGGATGGATGATAGTTTTAAACGGATGTATATGGTGTGTGTTGTGCTGGGAATTCGTAGCCGCTGGAGACTCGTAAGACGTTCGGATAGAGTCAGTAAGGAATGCTAGGTGGAGAGAAATGTGGGAAGTTTGGCAGAGGGAGAGAAAGGTGCAATAATAGGGTAGTGAATGGCGGGATTTTGTGATTGGGTATGGTTGTAACCCACCTGGGCAAGGATGGAACCCCACATTGAGAGATGCCATAGTGAGGGTCAGTCGTGGTCCGTGAAAGCTCTAGGTGGATGTTCTGACTGCACACGATATTGTTCTTACTAAAGAAGTTAAAGTGTGGGCGTAAGACTTGTGGCTTTCAATATATAGAGGCTTCTATGGGAGTTTTCTTACGTACATTTATCGATTTTCCGGTGCATGCTACACACCGCATTACCTCCAGTCTTGGGGAAGAAAAGGTGGTTGATGATGATGATGATGATGATGATGAGATTGATGATGATCGATGTGATGGGGGGGGTGGAAAATTGATGATGATGTGATATATATATATATAAATATAGTATATTATCATATTATATTATATATTATATATATATATATTATTTATCTATAAGTATATAATAGTATATATATATATATAAAGATATATTATAATATTTTATATTACTATATATATATATAGGTATTACCTATATATATTGATGTTATTTCACTATATGTGGACATTGTACTTGTATACCATGTATCTTGTATCTTGTACTTGACAATATTCTAGAGTACTGTTACACTTGTACGCTGTACTTGAGGACATCTAGAAGTACTGTGGTTTGTACTTGTATCTTGACAAAATATTCTTGAACCAAGCCTGCATATCTAGTAGTGTTATATATTTATTAGGTAGGTTATTTATAGATTTCATAATATATCTAGTATGTTATACGGGTGGAGTGATTTATAGGTATACTTATAGTATAGGTAGTACTGTATATTGCTTATATAGTATATTATGTTTAATATAGGGTTCAGTAGTGTGAGTGATATTATGTAGGTTAGATTAACCCTTTGTTAACCTTTGGAAAATTGTTGTGTTGGGGTTTGTGGTTTTTTTATTATTATGATCGAATGAAGTATGTTATTGTATTATGTAATTTATTATATTATATATTATATAGTATATTATCAGTGTCGACTCGTGATAGAAATTGGATGGAGGGTTGGATTTCACATTATCTAATATATATGATATGATATATATATATTATATATTAGTATTATATATAGATATTTATATATATATATATATAATATATATTATATATTATCTATATAATATACATCGCATTTGTATACAAAGGTTAGCCGCCTAATGATCATTATTATACTTCTACGGTGGACAAATTACATTAAAAAAAATGTCACTGTTACGATGATTTAAAATAAAAATATAAAATATAATAAATTTACTTACTTTTTTAATATTAAATTGTTAGTTTTTATAATTTTGTAGCTAAGTCCATTCCCTTCTCGCTTTTTGACTTGCAAATTAGTCAATCACAAGATTGTCAAAAGATGGATTCTGGACAATATCTCTTTCTGTTGCAGCGCAACGAGGGCATTCAGTCTTTTTTTTGTACCATTGTATTCCGAATAACGGTTTTTAATTCTTTTTAATCTAGAAAAAGCATTTTCTAGCTTAACAGATGCCCTTGGTAGTAGTATTAAAATTTTTAGGGCAAGCTTTATTGTTTTCTTCAAAAGTCTGATCCAATCCTATTTTCAATAAATGTACTTATAAGAATCAAGAGCTCCTTTCAGGGAATAAAAATCTTCTCTAGAATCATAATAACTGAATGTTACAGATTTGAGTCTAAAAGATGTTAAAAATGGTTAACATGTTAACATGATCTTTTCAAATGCACTGTGGAAATTGAGTTCTCATATAATTTACCGTGTTCACGCTCGAAAAGTGAGCTGATAGTAATGATCACTAAACGAAAACCTCTTCTTAGACTGAGATATTATTATTTCACACACTCTTTATACGCAGCAGCTTTTTTAAATTTCGTAGAATAATTGGAAGCCCATTTAACGATATTCTATCTTCTTCCCTCCACAAACATCATAGTCCCTCAAATTTCATTCCTTATGGTGGTATATCTGTTATCTAATCTTTCCTATTCAATTGTTTAGTTCATCAACAGCTTTGTTTGAGAATTACGTCGCTATTTCTGATTGATTTATTATAGAAACACTCTACGTGCGCAATTATATATGGCGGAAAAACAGGAGTTCAACAATACAAAGTAGGAATCAGGTTCAATCAACGCTTTGGCAAACCTTTGCTTAGTCTCGTGTATCCTGGTTGTTTTGCTTTCATTTAGAATTTTTCTCAAGCATCTAACAATATGTCTCTCTATGTTCAATAAAATCCTATTGTTTTTACGTCTTGGATGTTAAATTCCCGATCATGTTTTTAACAGTTTTTGGCCAACCGTTTTCCCAATAAATTGTCATCTTATGATCTAGAGCTTATATTCTTGTAGGAGATTCTTGTGAAAAAAAGGTTTTGGAATTAGTGGACTATTTCTAAAGAATTCTCCAACTTTCTGGAATTGTGAGAAACTGCTGAGTTCATTAGAATTGATATTTTGTATGTCGCATAACACGTGGTACATAATGTGCATTTGATTAACGTCTTCTTATAAATACGTTTTATCGACGCGGACTCTGCACGAGTCCTCCTCACTAACGCCCTGGCACCATACAAGTAGTCTTTGGGGTCTATCGTAGATTTGTATGTGCGTGGATAGTTTCGTAAAATTGGATTATTTGATCAGGAAGTTACGGCGTAGCTATTGTTTCATGCCCTTGTGAGAGAATGTTCAGTGTGGTGTCAGCCAAAAGTGGGCATAAAATCTTTTCTCTTTATTTTCCCGTCATCATTCTAGATCGCCAAAAATGAGTAAGCTAATTGTAAATTTCTGTTTACGATTATGATCAGAAGGCTTTACATCTTGGCGACTTAGTGCCTATAGCAACGTCTTAAGCTTGTAGAGAAGTTCTCGCTTTTTAGATAATGTGCGTCCTACATATTTCCTAAGAGGCAAGGATAAGTTAAATCATTTTGTGAATAGTCAGTTTGAAGTTCCTTTGAAAACGTTATGATTACTTTCTAAGTTATCCTCTACAGTGTGGATCTATTCAGCACTGTAGTTACTATTGAGGATGTTAAGAAACACCAGATTCACATAGAATCTAGACTTCGTCATACCCCTTAAGGGAGTTCAAGTTTGCACAAAATTTTATGGCTTTGAAGAAAACTTGAAATAAATGTACTCTATTTTTAGTATTACTTGTTCTTGATTTGTGGCATTGCAATCGCTGTTTGTGAAGAGACATCAATTATTTCTTTTATATTCTACTTTTCCCTAATGTCTCTTTTTCTTTCTGCTATTAATTAACCTCATTGTTTATATTGACTTACATGAAGCTTTCCATGTTTTCCTATTTTGAAACTGATAGATGGCCTTAAATGCAGTCACTCATATTCTAGCGCCCATATGAATCACTCTCCTTCATAGACAAACATGGGAAGCAAAAATAGACAATCTTTATTCTTGAGAGCCGCAGAGTCTCCATTTGTGTGTTTAATATAAAATTGGGCTCGCACCGCTCATAAATTTAATTCCCGAGGATTTGTAAGGTTGTTTTTTGCGTGCGTTCGTTAATGATGTCGAGTGTTTACTTATTTTTATTATATTTGGGATAAGGCTCTATTGCCAGCTCTGTTGTTATATTTATGGTTTTGGCTCTTCAAAGAGAAGAATCATTTGAAAACTTATTATTTAATGTATGTTAGAGAGAATATTTTCTATTTTGAAGAGTATGTGTCCAAAGGAGAAATCTATGTTGAGGTGTTTGCTCAAACACAAAACTCAATCTAAATGATTGTCACGTAACTGACATAAAAAGTTATAATTTATTATATTGTCGGGATATCCTTGTATTTTTATCTTAATAGAAATGAGAGGTCAGATGGTACAAGGCCATCATTTTAAATTACTTAGATATATCAGGTAGGGAGTGGATATTATTTTTTTGTACCTAGTAGTAGGTGATAATCTGTATATTATAGATAAATGCAGCTTTACTAAAGAATTATAGCTCTATTATATATATATTTTATATTATTAGGGTGGTTGTTCGTACTATTTTAGGGTGATTTATTAGTCTGATATATTTGATATGATGAGGGTATTGGAGTGAGGTTACTTATTTTGCCATTATGGATTCTCTTAAGTACTTATGTTAGTTTAGTCGGATATATATTTATTTAGGTATCGTATTTACTCATGGTGTTTTGTTTTCTTTTGTATATATTTGTTTTTACGGGGGCTTGTGGTATTGCAATTTTGGTGGATGTTCATTTATATAGTATATTATTATATGTGGACGGCTCTTACTTACTGTTATATATTCAATAGTAATAATATTTAAGATATAATTAATTGAAGTAATTAATGTTTAATAGGTCCAGTATAATTTGAAGTAATATATTCTTATTGTGTGCGACAACCTTACGCCTGAGGGTTTCTGGGATCTTATAGGAAATCTTGCTCCAAAGTTAAGTGTATGTTAGTAGAATCTCTTCCTATTATTGGCGGCTGCCTGACTGTATATATTTTCACGATAACTATGGTGGTAGCTTGCGAGGAGCGATGAAATGATTTTCGCTCGCCAACTCATTATTTATACTATATAGTACTGAATTTCCAAAAAACTACGTACACGAGAAAGTGATGTTTATTCAATTTTCCCTTGATTAGAGATGAGGTCTTTCTTACGTCTTGCTGCTTAGTTGACCAAGAGTTTGTAAAGTTTGCTTTCTTCCATTATCTTATTATTTTATTCATATGCATGATATTGAAAACATGGTGTTTATAATTCAGAATTTATGTTTAGTTATGTGGAGGAGGAGCCGATTCGCTCATCTGCTCCTATACATCGATCGCCATGGATTTATATAATATATATTCTTTATATATTATTATTTATATATTTATATATTTATATATTCATATGGCTTTGTATAGCTGTAGCTAGTTTATCCAGTTATATATTAGATGGCTATAGTATATAGTATATATATATATAGTATATATTTTGGGTAGTTATAAATATAATTAGATAGTATGCCTATGTATTAATAACACCTGGATGAATATCCGATATTTTTTTTGAGCATGTCAGTTCTAGATCGAGATTCAATCGATATTTGTTACACTGACGCACTTGGAGAGTGCCCAACACCCATGCTTCGTGGTTTGCGTTATAAAATGTACTATTGACCAATAATCGACACTCAGTACCTATATTAGACACGCTAGTATTTGAGATATATATATATATATATCAGAGGATCAGGCTATGGGATCCACAATATGAAAAAGAGAATCCTATTTGAATACTTCATTCTTCAGTGCACCGGTTTGTTTCTAAAAGTCTTTGATTTATATTCTTGTTAATTTAAATTATTCTCGTTTGAACTTACAATACATCTGTCACTAATGTGACACTATTTACGTGTAGCCTTGTTTAGTGGTTATTTGTTCACTTTATACGTGATGTTAGTCGGTGTGGTTCTTTCTGCCTTTTCTTGTGGGCGTTTCTTTAGATTTATTCCGGTAGTTGATTTATTATATATTTATTACCTTATATTGATATACTTGGTGGTATATTATATCGGATTATTAGTTTTCGGATGTCTTCCACATTTACTTATTTCTTCGGTTATAATTTACTAGTACATAGTATGATTGCAGCTCACAGTATGATACTCAGTTTTGTACTGATATATATTATTGCGCCACTAAGAAGTACCCGATCGATATTCTACGAATAGCTTAATGGTCCGGAGCAAGAAAACTGATAACATGGTTGATACAAGTCGTGAGCTGTAAATTTTGTTGTATGGAAATGAGAGAAAATTTTTTATAATTTTGTCAGTTGTTTTGCTGATTTATTTTTTTGACCTAGTCATGCCAAGAACTACGCACTTAGGCTAGATGCCAGCAATACTAATGACACGATAATGTGAGACCTTCTAGCGTAATTGAAGTTCTTTTTGTATGGGGGTCGAGCCGACGTGGTAGCACGGAGGGGGGGATCGTTCCATACCCGTAGCGGGACGTGAGGCGGGAGGTAGACCCCGTCGCCGCACCAAATACACATCAGAGCGCGGGCTTCCGAGACCCTTCGGCGTCTGAGGGGCGCAATGTCATACCCCAGTCGTCCCCAGGAGGCCTGAGAGACCCCGACTCTTGCCATTTTTGCGATGTTTTCAGGATAGTTATTACAAAAAAATATCTGGTTTATGCATGGGATCTTAAATGATACCTCACATGTCGTATTATATGTTTATTTTCCAGTTTTTCTTTGTACCTTATTTTCTTAGAATAAGATTAGGATTAGAAAGAGATAATAAAAAAAGGGAATTTTTTTTCATTTTCCATCTAAATTGTGCAGGTACCTGATTCCATATAGTTATGAGTTTTATCCTGTACCTATCTTTAGTTTCCGAGTATATGCGGGTAATCTTTCGGTTTAGTTCATCCATATGATTAGAGTATGTGAACGTATTACCTTACCTATATTATTTATTATACTATGATCTATATATTCTATATCTATTGTCTATTGTTCTATAGTTGTATTATAATATGAAGATTTATCTATATATAATTTTATTTTTGTCTACTATATATAGTCCTATTTTATATATAACTACTAATAGCTGTATTATAGTATCTCATAGGTCATTGTATTGGAGTGACTATAGCTATCTATATTAGTATTTATTTCTGAACTAGTTTAGTTTATATATTATGTTTCTCATAGTTATATTCACCTCGGTTATCTATTCGCTCACTCCTCGTAGTTTTATAGTATAACTGAACGGCCTCGCCGGTGAGGGGCCCGGCGCTTCCCGTGTCCTCTGTCTTCTTAATCACCCACACTGGTACTAGCTTTTTGGTTTCTTGAGAAATTTCTTTTTGTCGTCGGTTTTTGTTGGTTTCCGTTTTCAGATATATCATTTTGGGGGCCTCACTTACCTTTCTTGGTCTTATACTTTCGGATTATTGTGAACAAGGGGGCGAATTGCGCTCAGTTGGTATGTCGTGACATGCCATCTTTCCAATATCATTTACGTAGTATTCTTCCTTATTTTTTTTAATTCATTTTCTTTAAATTAATTTTCCTCATTATCTAAATATTTTGTTTTGGTTTTTGGGTTAACAGTACTTTGCTTTGGTATTCAAAATGTGATATATTCTCGAAAAGTAGCGGTTCACCCTTTTTTTACCAAGATTTTAAAACCATTTAGTTACATTCATTTTGGAATTCAGACGTCATATTTTAAGCCTATAATATATATTATGAGTTGAAAAATATCGAAATTGAGCTAAACAAAAAACTATAAATAAAATCATTTTTTTTTCTATAATCAATATCTAAATAATGTGACGATCACTTGGAGAAGAAGACAACGGGAATTCTAGCAATACTTTTGGAATAGCCGTTGATAAAGTTTATTACAGTATGTGACGAACGTTAAAATTATTGAATGTTATAAATAAAAAAATAAAAAAATATACAGAAAGAGATTTAGCAGGTGCGTGGCTGACGCCGACGGGGGACTAGTTAGGGGGTAACGTTTGTCCATAATACCATGTAGGGGAGCAGGGCTGGGGCGAACACCGAGACTATCCACCATAAACTATCCAAAGGAGAGGGGTTTCCGGATGACACCTCTGTAACTCGTGGTGTGTGTTGGAACTACAGGTGCTACGCTCTGTTCTGTTCCCGTTCGGTAGGCCGAGATGATCCCCCGACTTCCTGCCATCCTTTGCGGACCTTTACCCTTGGTTGATCTGCTCTTCTAGTTAAAAATAGTAAACATCAAGAAACTATTATTTTTAACCATGTATGACAGGATTCGTTAAACGTCAGCTGGTTCGATATAATTTTTTTTATGGTCTAATCATAGCCGTTACCACTGAATTCATTGTTGGTATCATATAGTAAGCAATAAAAGGGATAAAAGCCAATTCAAAATATAAAGGTTTCAAAACTGACTCATTCGTGAAACAGTTAAAGTTCTGGAGAGGGCGTTATATTATTAGTATATATTATTATATTTGAGATTATCATAATTTAATATATATTTGGTTATATATATAGTATATGGTATATTGGGTATTACTGCACTTTATTAGTAATATTTGGAGTATTATTATTATATTATGGAAAATAATCTGGGTGTCATATTCTCACTCTTAGTATTATTATCAGTATTTAGTATTTGTACTTCTTTACTATCTATTATAATATCGGTATAGGTACTATTCTTTATTTTTATTAATTATAATATATATACTCGACATATTACTATTATTATCATACTATATGATGAAGATATCTTATATACCCGCTACTATATATAGTATGTATGATATTTATGTCATTCGTTTGATATTCCTTGTCCTATAATATGTATTATATATATTAGTAGTATTATATTAATTATTTTTAGAATAAATAGCTATTATAGCACTTAATACTTATTATATATCCCTATCTATAGGATGATACTTCCTGAGCTTATTGTTATTGAGTAGGGTTCATTCTCTTATCTTATCTATATATATTGATACTACCCTTTATGTCTTCTTTTCGCCGATTCTATTGGTAATCATTGCCTGGGGCTTAAAGATCCTTGATATATAATGTGGGCAGGGGGTTACTTATCCGCTCCATATACAAAATATATTTTTCCTAACACGTCTGAGAGCGTAGGTTACGTAAATAAACAAATTTATTATTTTTAAAAAAGACACCGAAAAAAAACGTTTTTTATGTTGGCAAAGAAAACGAGAAACTCTCACTCTTCCCACATGAATTTGGTAGACCCCACCGGGCAATACGCTTGCGCAGAATCTCAGTTCATTAAAGAATACGGGTGAAGAGGGAACGGCAAGCTAATGTGTAGTGCTTAGTTTACTTAGTTTGAATTCGTACTTTATATTCGTGAAGTGGAAAAAACGTGTAAATGATGGGTGATATGAATAACTCTCACAGTATCGCAGATTATTTAGCTCAATTATTAAAAGACAAAAAACAGCTTGCAGCATTTCCAAGTGTTTTTATACATGTAGACAGATTGTTAGATGAAGGTAAGTCAAGAATCTTAGCAGTTACTTGCCTTATATGGGTTGAGGAGTCTTTTTTTTTTTTCTCGCTCTCTCAAGACGCTACAATTCATGCCCTGCATCTTGAAGCAGTTATTCTTTCTATGATGCTAGATGGCTCTTATTAAGATCCTTTCGCTTAATCATGCCACATTTTATTCAATTTTATTGAAATTTCTATACCACAACATTATACACCAATTATATATATATATATATATATATATATATATATATATATATATATATATATATATATATATATATATATATATATATATATATATATATATATATATATATGGCACTAATTAAAATGCCCATCAGTTTTAAATTAGGTTTGGAATGTTCTGGGCACGCCATACAAACCAGTCTGGGTTAAAAGGGCATCATACAAATTCTTAAATTGATTCATGTTGATTCTACATTCCTAACTATTATTATTATTATTATTATTATTATTATTATTATTATTATTATTATTATTATTATTCACCTGATAATCATTCTCATCCCCTCGCACCACTAAGGAGTTGCCCCACTTAACAAATAAGGAAGAGAAATCCTAATACCCAGGTTGCTCTTATTGATATATATATATATATATATGATAATATATATATATATATATATATATATATATATATATATATATATATATATATATATATATATATATATATATATATATATATATAATGGCACAGATAAAATAAATAAAAACTTATGGCACAGATGTTTTTTGGTTCGAACTCTTTGTTGATGCCCAAATTTCTAAATTTCTTTGATTTTGGTTTCTTGAAATATACAAATATACACACACACCTATGTTACTTTACAAAGTCTATTCTCACAAATTTTTGTAAACGGGAAACTGATCACTAAAAGTCAATAATAATAATAATAATAATAATAATAATAATAATAATAATAATAATAAAAATAATAATAATAATAATAATAATAATAATAATTATATATATATATATATATATATATATATATATATATATATATATATATATATATATATATATATATATATATATATATATATATATATATATATATATATATATATATATATATATATTATTCATTTTGGTCTGATATCAGCAAAATGATTTCTAATAATTTTATAATTTCCTCCTATTTACATGTGTAGCATGATTTTCGAATCGGCAGACCTCATTGAAGCCAGTTGGATAGTTTTCCACCCTATATAATAATTGAAAAGTTTTGGAGACTTCACAGAACAGAAATATCTTTCTGGAATTCACGATGAGAGCAATATAGATGCTAGAATTCGTATAATATAGCTTTAAAAAATAATGCAAATATTCTCGTTTTTTTTTTATTACGACTTGATATATGTGTTTATATATTTATGTATCAATATATGTGCAATATATATATATATATATATATATATATATATATATATATATATATAAATATATAAAAAAAAAAATCTATATATATAAATATATATAAAAAAAAAGATATATATATATATATATATATATATATATATATATATATATATATATATATATATATATATATATATATATATATATATATATATATATATATATATATATATATATATATATATATATTTATATACTTGAATAAAAGGAATAATCTGATTGATAATCAATTTCAAAGGAGTACAAAAGATATATAATATAATAATATATATATATATATATAATAATCATATATATATAAATATATATATATAGCATATATATATATATATATATATATATATATATAATTTATTCCTTTTGCGCTCTTAACAGCAAAATGATTTATAATTTCCTCCATTTACGTTGTGTAGCTTTGATGAACACTGATAAAAGCCAGTTCTGTTGGTCTTTCCACCCCAGCGAAATTGAGAAAGTTTATTATTTTGTGAATTTTTAAACAGAAATAACTATCTGGAGTGCCCCGATGCGAGAAAGAAGATGCCAGAATCGGGTATCGATCCAAATGTGATTGTATTGATCAAATGTATTTTAAAAATTTGTAAAATGTTTAATATTGCTCGATTGAATCCCTTTACACAAATTGTCAACTATGGATCATGAAATGAAAGAGGGTCAAGAACTTGCTTTCTAACTTGTTTGAAAAGTCATCAAGAAAAGGCATTGCAATTTCTTCGTTTCTTTTCATTTAACATTGATTCTGAGAGGAGACATTCTCATTTCTTCTTTAATTAATTTACAAATAACAGTTTGGTTGTTAATACCAAATTGCTTGAAAATTTTTATCGATGTTTCCACGAAAATCTTTTAAAGTAAGCATCTTATTTTTAATATGATTAAGAGCAGTTGCTGTGACTAATGAAGGAGAATGCAATGTTATAGCTACTTAATGGAAGAGTGAAAGCAAATAAAGTGGAAATCATAATTAAACAACCAATTCACTCGTGATTACAGATTTCAAAACATTTGATGTTTCTGAAGGAGTTTCAATATCCTGATCCATATCAAGCTACTCCAAAGCTTCAACAATCCTTTTAAAAATTTTGAAAATCGTAACAATTGATCGTAACTTCCACCCACTTTGTTTCTCACATTGTTTTAGTTTGGTCCATTTAGTCTGTGGGAAAAGTTTTTTTCTATTAAAATCAGGGATGGCAATTTTGGTGATTTTTTTTATTTTTTTTATTTTTTTGATATTTTTGATTTTTTGGATTCGTAACGTCACGTGAAATATAATTTGCAAGTTACAAATTATATTTCGCGTGACGTTACGAATCTGAAAAAATAGAAAAAAATAAAAAAATCAAAAAAATCACATTGATTTTTTAAAAAAAAATCAAAAAAATCACCAAAATTGCCATCCCTGATTAAAATACACCTAAAATAGTGAACACTTGTTTCCACTTTGTCAAACGTATTCCATGTGAATATGAAGAGCAAATTATTAATCCAATCCTAGTCAATATTTCAAAAAGTTTGAACACACTAAAACTTTCTTCATTGTTGCTGGCCATCATCGTAGTTGTCCAATCACAAGAGCGCTGTTTTTTTCAACCCTCGTAGTATTTATTGCCTTCACGAACCACAAATAGGTTTTTATTATTCTTATAAGTTAAAATCAAGAGATCGAGTCACCCAAAAGTTTTTATGGTTTAAAATTTTTTATGGTTTAAATGATTTCCGTTGGAGGGGTCAGACCCCTGATCCCCCTGGCTACGGCCTTAAATATATATATATAATATATATATATATATATATATATATATATATATATATATATATATATATATATATATATATATATATATATATATATATATATATATATATATATATATATACATATATTATATATATATATATATATATATATATATATATATATATATATATATATATATATATATAGATATATATATATAGTATATATATATATATATATATATAATATATATATATATATATATATATATATATCTCTTATATATATATGATTTTATTGATTTTTTTTTTTTTATATTTATAATTATCCAAATAGTAATTATGAATTTATGTGGTGACGGACATGATTCAAAAGTTCTAAAATATTTTAAATAATTTTTTAAATCACATTTATAGAAGAAAAACATTTCCCAAAAATGAAATATCTCGAAAAGTAAGATACTTACAGAAAAACCAATTACCTATTTGGAATCAGCATATAAAAATTTAAAAATGTAAAAAAAAAAAATCAAATATGAAATATCTCGAAAGTATGACACTTACAGAAAAACCAGTACATATTTGGAATCAGCATATAAAGCTTGTAAATATGTAAAACAAAATAAAAAATAAAAAAAATATTGAGGGGCTCGAGCTGACGGGGACATCAGAGGGGCGTTTCCATCCACATTAGAGGCGGAGGAACTAGCGACACCCAAAGAGCAGGGGTTCGACCTCCCGGAAGTGAGCAATTACCCGTCGTTCCCGGAAGGCTCCGAAAGACCCGACTCCTATCTTGCGGTTTACCCTTGGGTATTCCTTTAGTTTAAAAAAAAAAAAATACAAAACTGACGAAAACAGATTCTATATATTTTGAATCATATCCGTTACCACTTAAATTGATTGTTATGATCATATACTCGAAATAGATAAAAAAAAAAAATTAAAGCTGACGGAGTCGTAAAATATAACAGGGTTATATGTTTGTGTATATATATATACATATATATATATATATATATATATATATATATATATATATATATATATATATATATATATATATATATATATATATATATATATATATATATATATATATATATATATATATATATATATATATTTATATATATATATATATATATATATATATATATATATATATATATTTATATATATATATATATATATATCTATATATATATATATATATATATATATATATATATATATATATATATATATATATATATATATATATATATATATATATATGACGTTTTACAACGATGCAACACCTCATCAACCCAACGGAAACTAAACACCCTCCGAACACTCCCAACACAACTTTAGTGACAGGAAACACACCCTTACCACCACTTATAAACAACTTAGAACAAACATAAACTATGCTTCCCCCGCATGGTTCCCAGCACTAATCAAATCTAACTAAAAAAATTACAAATCACACAAAACACCGCCCTTAGAATTATCTTGAATTACTAGACCACCCCCATCAACATCTACATGGCGAGACTTACATCTCCCATCTCCACCACCCAGAGTGGGTGGGGATAATCCCATACCATAAAACCTAAATCCAACCCACCCATGCCACCAAATATTCTCCAACCCCTCCCGACACAGCAGACTAAAATCCCCACCCTCCTCACCAGCTAAATTCTATAATAACATCTACAACATTATTCCCCCTCCCAATAGGTCATGGCTTACATATATCCACACACAACCAACACGTACCTACAAAACCGCCCCAATAACAATTTACCAAACTCCCCTCCCCAAAAATTTCCCCTATAGAAAAACACTGTCTAGAAGAGGCCAAATTGACCTCGCCCGGAGCAGATCAGGTCACCACCAAACTCTTACAATATAAATATAGATTTAAACTAGACAATGTTACCTCTCCCACTTGCCAGATGTCACATTTCAAAGGTCACAATAAGAGCACCTCCTTCTGGTGCACCGCTCTCGACGCCTCAGTGCCGACTTCAATATTTCTTCAGCTATCGACCTGGAACCGCCCAAGAGCGGTGGCCGGCTTCCTGGAAGCAGTGTGGCCCTCCAATTGAGGTGAATAGGGCAGAAGATAACTATATGTAACTATATATATATATATATATATATATATATATAATATTATATATATATATATATATATATATATATATATATATATATATATATATATATATATATATATATATATATATATATATATATATATATATTTTTATTTATAAGTTCCTGGTGGCTCAGTGGATTAAAGCGAGTCTTTCTAGTTTTTTTAGGATCGTAATTTTGCTCTCGCAAGAGTTCTAATCTCTCGGTCCGGCTACCTGAACGGACCCCAAAAAATTGTCGTCAGTAGGAGATAATAATAATAATAATAATAATAATAATAATAATAATAATAATAATAATAATAATAATAATAATAATAATAATAATAATAATAATAATAATAATAGGGCCTTTGGAGTTGTAAAAAGTTAAATTTAATTTATTTTTTTGCCAAAAAAGTTTCTTTTTTCTACAATTTAATTTTATATATTTTATATTATTTTCTTTTTCATATCAGATTTATTTAGAGTGGTTGTGCCTGATCTGAGTTTTGGTGCAGGACTTTTATGAACGGAAAAAAAGTTTTTTTTTATCTAGATGATTCTTTTCAAAAATTGCGAATGACGATAATTTTTTTTATTCTCAACCGATTTTAAATTTTATTTTGCATATTTGAAAATGAATGGATTTCTTTCTTATAGTATTTCTTTCATTAAATTCAGGCCAGAAAGTTTTTTTTTTTTAAAGGAATAAAATAGCGGTTTTTTTTTGTGCAAAGGAACACGTTTAAAAAAAAAAAATAGTATAAAATCCCAGTTGCGGGTATATATATATATATATATATATATATATATATATATATATATATATATATATATATATATATATAATATATATATATATATATATATATATATATATATATATATATATATATATATATATATATATATATACCGGGTACAATAATATATATATATATATAATATGTAATAATAATAATAATAATAATAACTAATGTATATATAATATGTATGTAGATAATAACTGCTAACTATATATATATATAACAACCAATAACCAGCAGCAACCTTCCAATAATAATATATATAACAACCATAAATAATATATATATGTAAATAATATGTATATATATATGTATATATGTATATGTATATAATATAATAATATAATAATAATAATATATATAATATATATATGTATATGTAATATATATATATATATATAATATGTATATATATATATAAATAATAATATATATATAATATATATATAAATAATAATAATAATAATAATAATAATAATAATAATAATAATAATAATATAATATATATCTAATATATATAATATACAAATAATAATATATGTATATAATATAATAATATATATATATATATATATAATAATAATAATAATAATAATAATATATAATAATAATAATAATATAATATGTAATAATAATAATATGTAATAATATATAATATGTATATATATATATACAATAATATAATAATATAATATAATAATAATAATAATATATAATAATAATAATAATAATAATAATATATATATGAACAATAATATAATATAATAATTAATATATGTTAATATATGTATGTTAATAATAATAATAACAATAATAATAATAAT
>JABUQX010139588.1:0-15594 GCA_015478945.1 Trachelipus rathkii
GCTCATTAGCGAAGTGCCTCAACACCCTCTTTTTAGGCTTTACCGCATAACTGTAACAACAAATACAACCACTTAAGTATCCCCTTGATGAAATTCCTTTCTTATACTTAAAATAACAAGCGTACCCACTATCAATTTTCTACTCCAAATTTCTGTTTCAAGATTCACAAAGAACCTCGCCCATTCTCCGCTCTTTTGTCCATTTGAACTCTATATCGGTTTATACAGATGGCCCCAAATCGGAGAATGGTATGGTGCTTCTGCGATTTTTTCCGATCGTAATGTCATTCACACATTCCTCTTTTATGCTTCAGTTTTTTTCGTGGGACTTATTGCCACTGTATTTTTAACACTGTCCTTTCCTAATATGATCACCTACGTTATATATTCTGATTGCTGCAGCGCACTTCAGGCACTGACGATTGTACTAGCCAAAAACCAGTTGGTTCTACTTGTGCAACGTTTCCAACAACTTCTCCACTCTCGGAAAAAGAAGGTAACATTTTGTTGGATCCCATTTCACATTAATATCCCAAGAAATGAGACTTCTGATCTTCAAGCCAAGGAATCCTCTGCAATTCTGCCATCCCACTCTGAATACCTTCCATCAATTTTAAAACAACCGCATTTTCGCTATTGATTTATTTCCTAACGTTCATTAAAGATTCATGTTATGTTGGCGAGAGTGCTGGTTGAGAGACACCACGGGAGCAAAACTCCGTATCCTCAAACTAGCACTAGTGAATTTGTCTTTTCCGTACCACAGTTGCCTTCACTAGGAGGTGGTGATGGCATTCAAATGCATTGGCCATTCTACCCTCACTCACTGATACTATATCTCCAGGGATTGCTTCCCCCCTTGTCAGTTCTGTCACCTCGTCACCCACTTCTATACACCATTTTTCATGAACTGCACTGCCCTGGAAATTGTTTGCAATAAACACTTCCCCACTTTACGTTCTTAACATCTTTCAGTCATAATAAAGCACATCTCAGTTTCATCAACCTTCAGTCATAATGCCAATTTGCAATTCTACAGGACCTAACTCTCTTGCATAAGATCTAACTGTATTTCCATTGACCATGACTAAAAGAAAGATGGTTTTATCCTATATTAATAAAGTTAATAAAAAAAGATTATGTGCCACATCACATCCACAATCACACACACATGACACACACACACATTAATAATAAAATATATAATATTTAATAATATATATATTATATATAAATATATATATTATATATAATTATATATATAATATATTATATAAATATTATATATATATATTTATATTAATATTCTACAAATTGAAGATAAATTACATTAAATCATATACACTATTAATTAATATAAATAATTCAAAACAACTTAAAACTTATTTTGATATAAAATTTTTAGAAACTGTCTCTTATGAAAGTGAAAAAATGTCAGTAATATTATTTTATATTTTTTGAAAATAAAAGTTTATGGAAAGACCCTTCTGCATGAATATAGTAAACTATTTAGTATGTGAGATAGGGAGACTTTACTTAAATTAAGAACAGGTCAGAGTCACTCAATTGGTAGGCCCAAATCGTAGCAAATTAGCAAACAAAATAGTATGATGAATCTAAACATCAAAAAAGAAATATTTTTGACTTCATTTCTAATAAATATTAGATATCAAAAAACATAAATAATATATTTTGTAATAAATGTTATCTATATAATAATAATAAATTATAATTATAATATATTATTAATTTTTATATATATTATATAAAATATAATAAATATTATAATTTAATATATATATATAATATATAATATTATATTATAATATATATATATATATATAATTATATTATTTATATAAAATATATTTATATAAATTTATATTACTATTAATATATATATAATATATTATTATTATAAATAATTTGTTATTGTTATTAGTAGTAGGTATAGAGATTAGTATTTGAGTTCATGGAGAAGACTAGAAACTAGTAGAAATATAGGTGGTTTTGTGAGTTTTAACTAATGGGTGCACTTCCTTTATATCGTAGTTTTGTAGGTAACGATTTTGCCGAAAGAATTTTTAAAGCATATATCCGGTCATTGGTTCGCGTGTCGAGAAGTCAGATATTGGACAACTTTATCTATTGGTTAATGGCCGCATTTAAGGTCTAGGCAGTGTTGTCGCATGCATGTCTGAATCTGATTTTATTATTTTATCGTCTAGATTAGTGTTATGAGGGGGGTAGATTTAAACGATACTTTTTTATGTTTTATTTATTTGCCTTTATTTTAATAATTTACGGCAAAAAATATAATTCTATTTTTCTGGCGGATTTTCTCCTGGGGGAGTTCACTCGATTACCTGTCTCCGGGATACGGCTCAAAAGCCCCCCGGAGGTATCTGAAAGAAACACTGGTGCTAGGTGGTGAGAAGAATTGATAAATGATGGAATGAACGTAATAGAGAGTTTGTGTGGTGTGAAGAAAGGATGTAAATGTTGAGAATTAATGTAAAGTTCAATGCTGTAGTTATTGGTTTGGTTCATTGTGATAAAGATGGGATAGATTAGTCGGTTTAGCGTTAACTGCGAGATGTATATACCGCTGGCGAGTGTGTTGGGAACCGACCGGCTTGGGAACCGAAGAAAAAGTGGATTGAGTCAGTATCGGAATGCAATGCCCCAAGGAGAGAAATGTGAGTTTTGGCAAGAGGCGAGAATAAAGTGCTTCAATGAGGAAGTCGAAATGGCAGAGAGGATTTAATGTAGAATAGGAGAGGTAATGAGATATGAGGCTCATCCATGGAGTCTATTAGGGATTAGAACCATCTTACATTGCCAGATTTACCTATAGATTGGGTGTTCAGGTCGCTGTCCCGTATGAAGCTCATAAGGGTGGAATTTATCTTGCATGTGCCATGTTGTAGTAACACTGCTAATCTGATAAGAGTAACAAGAGTGGGGCGGCGGGTAATGCCTTTGGGCTTTGTTCTTTTGTCGAACTTTTTTGTTCATTATTCTTCTATCTCGACTCTTCTTCTCCTCCGTATCATGTAATGTCTTAGCGCGACACCATTACTCCCAGTCTTGGGAAAATAAAGGAAGAGATTGATAGAAGAAAAAGAATTATATATAAATAAAAAAAAATATATTTATTTAACCAGGTATATTATTTATATATATATATATATATATATATAGTTATTAAACCATTAAATAAATAAAAACAGATATTAATATTTGTATTTATTATATATATTAATAAACTCTTAATTTATTTACAATAATAAAATAATATAATATATAATAAATATATAATAATATAATAACGGCGGTTAATTATTATATATTACGTTTTTTTCATCATTCATTTACCACTGAACGCCATGAGCTGGATCCATCTGATCCCTTTCAACTGAAATGAAACCTATAATCATGCAATGCTATCATCAATATCATCATCGATCATCCATGAAAAGCATCATGGCAAAATCCATCGAGTCAAGTCTCATACTTAATATCTACCCAAGACATGGAGGTATAGGTTGCAGTAACATGCAAATCGGAAACAGAAAAAATAAGTAAGAAAGGAATAATGAAGCAGTAAAGAAAAAAAGAAAAGCCAGTCCTTTATCACGCCTCCCTTTATATCTTAATTAGTTGAGAACTTTATCCGTCTAGTTCAAGCAAAACCCAACATAAGAGCTTTCACGGACCTTTAAATGGTCTGATGGACTCTCTTCGAGCTGAAGTAACATATCATACGTTAAATGTGGGAAGATTCATTACCACTAAATGGCTCTAGAGTGGGCTTACTTAAACCATACACACAATTTCACTTCAACAAAGACGCCCCCGTCCAATTCTATCCCTGTTATGCACCCCAAACATTAATTCTATTCATCGCCTTACTACTAAAACTCACATTTTTTCTCTTTCTCCAGGATTTCCATTTTTCTGATCTCTAATATCCAACTTTTCTATCGGTCTCTCAGCCCCATTCCGGCCGAGATTTCCCACAACAACTTTCACCCACTATACAGTCCGTTTAAGCCGACAGACCTATCTATTTCCATCCTTTCAACATAAGCAAAACCATCTCAACGTATTTCATTTATTTCTTCTTTCGATTCGGATTTGCCCAACTATTTCTCGTTCACACCTTAAAATCAACTCATACAAAATAAAGTTCAATTCCTCATTTAGGTCATTTACTTATTCACAACACCTGAAAAACGCCACATAAAGAATTTGAGTCCGCATTATCCTGAGAGAGCACTATTGTTATCTTTTAGTAATATATAACCAATCTTACGGCTTCAATCTCCAAACCATAAGTCCCACTACCTCCATACCATCTAACACGAGCGTAACCACACAACCGGGCCTCCTTACTATGCACCCCCTCAGCGGCACAATCAACGACTATAGTTCTCCTTTACATCCACTGCAATTGTAATCCACCTAAGTTTCCGACCTGACCAAACACATTAGATGCCATTCACAACTTTTACCTATCTACAATCTTCTGGAACATTAAATCACACAGCTTCAAATCCTTATATTATTATTCACATTCTCATTATACATTATCCTAAAATATTAAATTATTCTGACACTTTTTCCAGCTGCTCAAAGAAACACATCTAAAGATACACTTTGTAAGAGACACCGGAGTGACTGTCCTCTAACCACTCAGCACACATAATACGCTTAAACTTTATATCGTACTTTACATTTCAACTCCCTCTCTTTTAAGACCCTTAAACAATATCTCACTACAAGTCCTACATCTAACTCTCGTATTATCAGATTCGACACAACAAAAGACAACATATAACTCATACTCACCTAGGTACGCGACACACCTCCAATTACTCAACATCATATCACTAAAACACTAATCACATTAGATTGATCGTTGGTAATTCTGGCTAGCAAAAGTTTCTCTTTTTCATAACCTTCATCCATATACAGATTGTGATCGCCAAGGAGACATATGAACATATCCCTAACTCACCCCGCTATTTAATATTAAACCTATCACTTTCTCTCGTCCTCTATTATATTTCTATACACACGCTTTCACTTTCGTCTAATTACTTTTTTATTTCATTCAGTCCAGCACTTTAAACACTCTAACCAAACTACACACATAATATCACTTCATCAACATTGACCTTAGAATGCTTACCAGCTAGATATAAATCCTATTATATAGGTGTGCTGTCTATAATTCTATAAATCAATAACACTACCCACACCTTTTATCCTTCCTCTCTCTCCTTCATTATCTTCCAATCATTTGTTTTCAACGTAAAGTTATTTTGTATTGATCCATCACATTCACACACTCAACACACTCCTCCTTAAATATTTCACCTTTGTTTATCTTCTTCAAATCAGTTCTTTCATCATTCGACTCGCCACCTTCTTCGTAAACACCAATAATAACCAAGCACTAAGTATCTTTTCCCTATCAATCACTCCTAATAAACTTATTTACCGATTATGTTTCTTTATTAGCTAATACCAGAGTTATATACTTTTATCCCTCCGTAAATTAACCATCTTCCCTCACTACAAATAAAGGCGCCCACCTAAGAATATGGATCTCCAATTCCCTCAGGAGATACTATATTCCTCTTTCTAAATTAATACATCTATATTGTTATATCTAAATCCATAAATTTCTTCTTCTAAACTTATCTTTCGCTCTATATTATAATATATTATCTCCGGCCTACATATCTACTACCATATAATAATATATTTATGGGGGTTATCTATTTTCTACCTTCACCCTACCCCCGTAGTTATTTAGTAATATATACTAGGTACTCACCCTATTATATTGAATAATAAAACATCACTTGTGTTGTCTGTGATGCGGTCGAATCTAGAAGAGCCAGTTTTGGTGAAAGAAATATTGAGGATCTCAACACAAGAGAGATTTGGACAAGGTGGGTGTGCCTCAAATAGGATGTGTTTTTTTGATTTAGAGTAGGGCCCGTAGACTAACAGAGTAAGGATTATAGGTTTTGTGGGAGGTGGAAGCGACAGTCCTACGGTGTGAAGTTAATGCTAGATGTGTGAGTTCCATTCTAGATTCTGCGCCGCTTCATATCTGTTAATCAAAGTAGAACATAGGTTTAAAATATAATATATAGGATAAAATAATAATTATAAATTAGGACGTATATAAGTGGAAGGATGAAATGCCAGAGTGTATGAATAAAGGTTGTTGAATTAAATGCAAAGGAAGGTTTTGGATTTCGTAAACTGCAAAAGATTCAACAATCCACCTAGAAATGGCCATGATGAAACGAGCACCTAAGTAAATTATGAAAAGACGACACTAGGATCTAGAACGTGGGGTATTGTTGTTACCTGTTGTTGTTTTTAAAATAGAGTAATAAAAGAAAAAAAAAACAGAATGAAGACTAGTTTTATAGAACTCAAGAGAACTGTTGATATCTAAGTACTTTGTGTGCTTCCACGACTGACACACATGCTTTGCGCGGAGCGCGCGTGTTTGGTGTGAGAAGAATCTCAAAGAACTGTTGTATCGACGAAATGCCAAATCGCATATTACAGAGAATTGGTATGGGGTGTGAAAAAAGGGAGATAAATGAATAGTTACGATGAGAATTAGATGACGTGACACGAGTAACAACCCCTTTTGTTCTTAATCAATATGACGTGTTAATTAATTTTTCTGACAAGTCTATATTAAATGATAATTAATGGTTAGAAATCTCCCAACCCTCCCTTTCTACTTACTTCTGAGAGACGCAAATTAGAATAAAGTAGATATATATAAAGAAATTAATTTCTAAGTCAAAAAAGAATTATCTTTGGAGGATGTAGAATATGTATGTAGTTATGTAGGTAGTGAGGCGATAAAGAAGAAAATGGTCAATAAATAAGATAGAAGTGGATATGGGCAGGGGCCGCGTTTTGTGAGGTTCCCGTGCTACTGTGTTGCGCTGCCACGGAAGCGGGGGGCCGTGGGGCGAGGAGCGAGACCCCCACATATAGGACGAGAATGACATAGAGTAGAAGGCGTTGCGTGCCAGCGCTCGGCCCCCGTGAAGCCTCTTAGGGTGGATGTTTATCTGAGAGATTCTGTGGCGCGGGTGTTAGTTCTCACTAATAGGTATATTAAATTTCCTATCGGAAAGGTATAGGTGGCCACGGCGTACAGGCCTCGGCGCTTTTCTTTGACTTTGTGTCACTACTTCTTCAACTATCTTTTATCCTGTCTTTCTAACATAGAGCTGCATGTTAACGCACCTGAGGGAGAAAATATAGGTGTGTTGATGATATATATATTATATTTTATATTTTTATTGATAAAAGGGATTCATATACGTTCCGCCCCCCTTTCCCCCTCATAGGGTGGGACCCCCCTAGTTTAAAATAGTTATATTTAAACGCGTTTTTTTACGAATTATACAACAAACCACATAATTCCCTTAGAAGTAATAACTTATTATAAAAATAAAAATTATATATTATTTTTATTTAATTCTACAATGTTAATATATTATTTATTACTATAATATATAATTATAATAATATATTTTTAATATAATTAAATATAATAAAATGATACAATAACTATTATATATATATTCATTAAAAATTGAGAATTTTATATTAATAATACATTTAAAGAAAAATAATTAATAAATCAATATAACGATAAGAAGCCCAAATAAGAAATAATAATAAATATTGGCAAGTTACAAAATGAACAAATATTACTTGCTAAGTACCAAGCACTAAGTACCAGTTACAAAGGACTCAAAGTACTTAGAGTGAGAAGTACTAAGTAATACTGAGTATATTAGAATCTATGCAGTATAATCAAAAAGTACTTTATATTATAAAATATACAAATAAAAAAATAATTGAGATTTGGGTAGTTATGAGTTACTTAATGTAAAACATAATATATTAATCATCTCAATGCATAATATTATATTAATATATTATATATTTAATATATATATAAATAAAATTATTTATATAAAATAATAATATTAATTTATTTATAATTTATTTATTATAGAAATAAATTATAATAAAATAATTATATAATATTATATATTTTATAATTATATAATATAAATATATATTATACTATATTAATTTAAATATATATTATAAATATAATTATTATATAAAACTATAAGTATAACTAATTCCTATATATTATATTATATTATTAAATAATATTATATAAAAAATAAATATTAGGCATACTTTCCGTTACTTTATGTCGTATAAACTGAAATTTACTTTATAATTTTTATATAAAATGATTGACAATTATTATTATTATTCGTTTGTAATATTTTATTCTTTTATATTTTGTAAGTCGAATATCGTTCTCGCGCTTTATTATGAAGTGTTGTCAGCTTAGGATACACTACCTGAGGTTATTAAAATTTATATTATAGGAATGATTTTAAAGAAATAAATAACCATTCATAATTATTAATTTATTTTTATTAGAATTTATTTTTTTAAAATAGAAAAATATTATAAAATATATATATACAAATTAAACTAATTCATCTTTATAAAGAGACGTATTGAGCAAAGGTTATTAAAATAATTGCTTTATAGTTTATATTATAAAATATTTATTTTTGAATATGATATGTTGCATAACAATTTTTTGCGTAGGTATGACCTCGTGAAAAGCTGAAGAACCTTGGTCTAATACCCTTACGACCTAATGTTTACCTAACTTAAAAATCTACCTGGTTTGTTGCATCTTATTCTCTGCGCTATTTCCCCACTATGAATTTTTTGATTCCCTTCATATATATAACATTTTATATTATTTCCATCATTTCTCACGCCTTAAGTACGAAATAATTTTTATTTAACTTATAAGGTTATTTTATAGTCCTCATTATTATATTTATATATTTCTTACTTTAATAACTTTCTCAATAAATTTTATATATATTATATAATAATATAATTATATTATACAGTATTCTTCAAACCTTTTATTTTTTATTATTTATAAATTTATTAATGTTTTAAAAAGATAATATAATAGGATAATAAACTTAAATGATTATATATAGGGTAGTTTATTGAAGTTTATGGTATATTAATATTTTTTTTATATATATTATATTAATACTATCACCCCTATATATATACTATATAACCTATATACAGCTATATAATATTTAGTATATTTATTATATATTATTTATATATTATTTATTATATTATATAAAAATTAGTTGTAGATAATAAAATATTAATTATATAATATATAAAATGATTATAAATAATTATATAATAATAATAATATTGTTACTACTACTCAATATAGATATTATTATATATTTATCTTTATTAGTGGTATAGGGGGGGTTATTATTTCAAAAAGTCCCAGAATGTATTATATTATTAATTCCTTTATATTAATAAGTATTTAGAAGAGTTCCAGGTTGGTTTAGGTTTAAAAAAAAAGTTTTAAGTTGATTTTATTGAGAAAATATATAAATATAATTTATAATAATATATTATTAAACTAATATATAATAATATACCGTAGCGTTATTATTATTAGACGCTCACACCTACTACTAATATAGAAAAAGAATGAAAGACAGTCTAAAAACCCCTAAACTTTTTCCGGTTTAATTTATAGCATGAACATTATAATCGGTGAGGCACACGAAAGTATACAGAAATATGGGGAGTTAAAGAAGAGAGTTTTCATCACTTTACATGGTGTCACCGGAAGAGAGGAAAAAAAATCTCTTATCTCTCCCGCCACGCTTTAAAAAAATTTTTTTGAAAAAAAATATCGTGCATTCGATAGCATCATCTACGTACACATCACAACTCAATCGAGGATATTATCGCAGCAGATAAAATCGATTATAATTGAGAAGAGTGCTCCAAAATATCGATATCTATCGATACTGCTCGATTATTTTTTGGCCATTCCCTATAAAAATGAGCACAATTCGAACAAGTTGGTTGTTTACCTTGATTATCGTAATTGCCAGAAAGATAGAAAATCGATCTTTGCTAGTTGTAAAGTCCGTTGAATATTTCCAAACTATAAATTAATTATGTCGTGAATTGAGAGACAATCTAAACTCAACCAGAGCTTTAATTAATATAAAATTGTGTTTGTGTAAGTGTAACACATTAATAAATGCACTTATGAGTATCATATTATTAGATCCCCCTGCTTTTCCGATTGTGTTTGAGTGGAAGGACGTTGAATGAGTGAAGAATTGTTTAAATTAGATTCTGAACAAAGCAAGGACGAACTCGCTCTATAAATTGATAATATTTGGAGAGAAATACTCTATGCCCGGAAAAAATGTTTATTGGAAACGCCAAAATCTCGAACAAAACAGATCGTGCTAGCATTCAACTTTGGTAATTTAATTTTCTTGTAACATCTATTCTTAAACCTTTACTTTATTAGCTTATAGAAGTTTTTGTTTAGAAGAAATAGTTTGTTGTCCTGTATTTTAGCTATGCAATCGATATTAGGGGTTTCCATTTCAATAGTCATTATTTAGAAAAATGAAAATGATATCAATTTATTTTATTGATATAAATATGTTTCAGCATCTTTTTCGTCTTTGGGTCACTGAGAGAAAATTCCCTTCCCCTTTCAATAACCAATTTCCACACAATAAATACCTCATTATATTATTATAATAGAGTCAGAGCTTTTAAAAAATGAGAAATTTACAGAACTGTCTAATCTTTTAAACCTACTTTGAGGGATTAGAGCTCATGAGACCAGCCTTCTATTATCACATTCTCTCTCTCTCTTCTTTCTCTGTGGGATGCGTCTGGCGGTCTTCTCTTTAATCCTCCGCATCTCTCACTACTCTTCGATACACCCATATATATTATATTACCTTTTAGCCTACCTCACTTATTATCTTATTAGGTTTATTTTACCCTATACCCCCTCCTACCCGTACTTCAATAATACTATTATATATATATATATAAATATATATATATATAATATAATATATATATATATATAATTTATGTAAGGTAATTATTATAGCCTTATATTTATATTATATATCAATAATTTATTATATATTATTATAAATTAATATATAATAATATAACTCACCATAATAATATATTATTTTTATTTATTATTATATATTTAATCTAATACATTATTAATACAATAAAAAATAACTAACCTCAATAATAATATAAAATAATTATTTAGTTCATTGTCAGTTAGGTGATAGTTATTATTAATTATTATATATATTATTATATTTATTTCAGTCAATAAATAACATATATTATAAATGCGTTTATATTTATATATATATTTATTGAGGTACGCCAACTATTTTTATAACTATTTATTAATTTATATATTATATTATTTATATTATTATTTATATATCCCCTATCCTCCGCATGATATTATTTAATACCTTATATATATATATATCTTTATTATTATGAAAGAGGAAATATATAATGGTACTCACTAGTATATATATAAAATAATATAAAAATTATTTAATTTGCACTCTACTCACCGACATTTGTAAAAATAACCTAATATTATATATATATATATATGGTATTTATTTGAGGCGCAAAGTATAATATATTAAAATATAATAGATATAATATAATAATATCAAAGTTTACCGCTAATAAACCCCTAAAAATAATATATATAATAAATATTACATATAATATTTATTAATTATATTATTATATTTATATTATATAGTTAATATATATAATATATTAATAAATATATAAATAATAACATATTTATAATATTTATTATTATATATATTAATATAAAATAAATATATAAATATATATATTATAAATATATAATATATTATATATTATATTATATAATAAAAATATATATATATTTATAGTATTTAATAATTAATAAAATATTAATTATATAATATAATAATATTAATATAATAAATTATAATATAAAATATATTATAAATATTATTATATTATTTAATATTATATATATATAATATATAATATATATATAATATATAAATATTATATAATATTAATATTATTATATTAATATATTATATATATAATAATAAATTATTATATATTATTAGTTTAATATAATATATATATATATAATATATATTACTTTAGCCCCCTATACTACCCCCTTACTACGTTAAATATTAATATTTATAAATAATATAAAATATATAAATTATTTAGACGAAAAAATGAGATAATATGTGAACAGGTATATTTATCAGTGAATAATATAAAAAATATATATATATATATTATGTAGGGAATAAATAAAATATTGATGAGTTCCAAAGATCCGGGCGTATATCATGAAGAGGATAGGATAGTTAACCTACTGGGACAAGAGAGTTTGGAAAGCCCCTAGGTAGTCACCAAAGTTGTATTCGAAGAATGACTTATGAGCACATTATTTAAATTTGAAAGTTTAAAAAAAAGAAACTGATTTAAAATATAAATAAATTTAAAGAGACACAACAACTAGACATTAATCTTTAGCAATTATAAAGGATAACTGGAAATTCGTTTGAAATATTTGCCTCCTAACTGCCCCCCCTTCGTCTCTTCACACTTTGATATGCCCTTGTTGAAACGTAGCCTAATTCAGCTTGTGCCTACACTACCCTGCACAGCTCATATAGTTATACAATAATTTTTCTTTAAAATTTATGGTTCAGTTTCCCAGTTAAAATTAGATATAAATATTAAAAATAATAAAAAAGAATAAACTCTTCATATAATTATATCCCCTCACAATAATTTTCGCCTCAAGAATGCTCAAACACACGTATCACCCTCAGCAGAAAATATCAAACAGAATATCAACATTTCTACGTATTTTACATTTATTTTAATGTCTTCTTAGATTTTCAAACTTTTTTCCAATTTCAAAATTGCAACTTCATCTCCAATTTTATTTATAGAATTTATTTAAATTCTTGTTTTATATTTTAGCGAGCTTCTTCTATGTAAAAATTATTTTTACTGAGAAAAGAAATCTTAGAATTAATTAAGTCCTTTTGTAAAAACACTCGTAATATCTCTACATTAATAATACACTACAAGTAATTAATAAGTAGAATAATAATATATGAGATAATAGAGTCATCATAATCACCATAATCACCATAATAATCCACTAATTAAAAAATTAAATAAATACAATAAGAGATAGATAAAATATTGTCTTCTGGGGTCACTTTCATGTGGCGTTAAATAATATATATTACGAATTAATAATATAATAATTAATAATATATAATTTAGATGAATAATCACATAATTTTTTGATCCTATCAACTCACATAAATAATAATTAATAATTAAACTTAACTTATAAATAATATAAATGATGAATATAATATATATAATAATTTGTTCATGAAGCAAATAATAAACAGTAATACATAAAGAAATAATACAGTAGATTTATTACTTCAGAGATTCTAAAGAAAGTTTGAAACTGAATGCATTATTTTTATTAGTGCAATTTAAAAGAGCGTATTCAGTTTTATTCAATCCGGGATAATAAAAGTGAAAATTTCTTTAAAAATTGAAAAAGAAAATTGTACCAAAGATAATGGATATAATAAGTAATAATAAAGGACAAGAGAAATAGGTATAAAGAAATTAAATTTATCATAGTAAAAAGGAAACTCTTGAGAATGTAATTTTAGTTGCTATATGACATTTAATAGCTTTTACTATAGAAATATTATTTTGCGAAAATACCGTAAAGCATAATGAATATTTCTATGTTAAAAGAAGTACTAAATAGTACAAACAAACAGCAAATAATTTATACTAAACACCTCCCTATATAGAAATAACAATAATAGCAGATTATGCAGTATTATCAAGTGGAATTTGAAATTTTTTTACCAGATATGTAATCATCCTCAAAATCAGATAGATAGATAGATAGATAGATAGATAGATAGATAGATAGATAGATAGATAGATAGATAGACAGATAGATAGATAGATAGATAGATAGATAGATAGATAGATAGATAGATAGATAGATAGATAGATAGATAGATAGATAGATAGATAGATAGATAGATAGATAGATAGATAGATAGATAGAAAGATAGATAGATAGATAGATAGATAGATAGATAGATAGATAGATAGATAGATAGATAGATGGATAAACACTCTTATTCTCTTTCAAATAAAAATATGTTAAAATGGTAAACTAAAAAAATATTAAAATTTAAGAATAGAATTTAAAACAAGAAAAATTCCAAATAGTTCTTCAAAATCTTAATAAAGTGAAATATTAATAGAATATTAATTAAATATTAATATCTTAATAAAATATTAAAATTTAAGAATATAATTTAAAACGAAAAATTCAAAATAGCTCTTCAAAATCTTAATATAGAAATATATGAAAGATTTCTTTGAAAAATCCAAATTGATTTTCATCTATTTCCATTTTACTTGAGAAATGAAATGTCCTAACCGAGAAATTCTCTTTATAGTATTAATAATTAATCATTTGAATTCGTTATTTATTTAAGCGTTAATTGTGTATAGGTTTTGTTTTTTTGGTTGTTTATTTAATTGTTCATTTAATATATATATATATATAGTATATATATATAATATATATGTTATTATATTATATATATATATTATTATAGTTATGCCATATATATATCTGTTATTGTTGCTATTATTATTGTTGCTGGTTACCAACATAACTGCATAAAGGTAATACTGAAAGATTTATCTACTGGTTGGTTACTATATATATATAGCAGCTATATATATTATTGCTGGTTGTATTGTTTTTATATATATACCCATATATATTATGTTATTAACAGAAAAATATATAATATCTATATATGTTTTTGTTTATATATATATATTATATATATATATATATATATATATATATATATATATATATATATATATATATATATATATATATATTAATAAATTAGTTAACCTACTTTGTCGTAGGTTGATGATTTTATTTAGTATTTTTTTTTAACCCTTGGTGTTTTATATTGATTTTATACGAAATTGGCGATGATAGCAATTTCCAACTATTCGTTATTGCAATTAATAACAATTTTTTAGAATTGCATCTTTGGGGTGAGGGGGAAAGGTTAGATGTAATTTTATTTAATAAATACACTATTTAAATAAACCTTGGTACAGTACACCAACACTTTCAAACATATATCTGACATATAGATTATTATATATATATATATATAGCATACATATATATATATATTGTTACTAGTTGTTGTTGGTTATATATATATATACATATGGTTGTTGTTGTTATTGTTATATATATATAGTAGCAGTTATATATATATATTATTGTTATATTATATACATATATATATAGTTATTGTTATTATATATTATTACTAAGGCTGCTGCTGTATATATATGTTATTATTCTCGTAAAAAGTTTTCATTACATTACACATCATCATTACACATACATTACATTATTACATATTAGTTACACAT
>JABUQX010139589.1:0-14199 GCA_015478945.1 Trachelipus rathkii
AAGCTGATGCCATCATCCGACAATCCTTCTCTCTTTATTCAGCACCAGTAGTTCCCATTTGAAAACCCGATGGGACCATGCGCTTGTGCATTGACTACAGAAAATTAAATTCAGTTACAAAAGGAGATTCTTTCCCTATACCTAATTTAATAGATACTTTATTCAGTCTTCAAGGTAAACAATATTTTTCACCAATTGACCTAATAAAAGGTTATTACCAATTAGAAATGGAAGAAGACAGCATAGAAAAAAACGCGTTTTCTACACCATTATCCCATTGGGAGTTCTTAAGAATGCCCTTTGGTGTGAAAAATGGACCAGCCACCTTCCAAAGAGCCATGCATCTTGCACTATGTCGCGTTATATGACGTGATCTTAGCAATTAGTGCATTTGGCTCATTACTCAGCTTTCTAGAAGAGTCTTGTGGCATTCATGGTGAGCAGTTTAGAATTAAAACCATCAAAAACTTATTTATTGAGAAGAGAAAAGTGAAATTTTTGGGACATGTTATATCAAATGAGGGCATATACCCCTGGAAAGAAACTTACAAGGAATAAGAGATTTCCCAGTACCAAAAACACGGTCCGGCAAGTTAGGCAATTTATGGGGTTAGTCAACTTTTACCGCCGACATATCCCTAATTGCTCGGTGATAGCACAGCCATTGTTCGAATTGTTAAAAGGTAAAAGTAATGTCAATTGGACTGAACAGTGCCAGCAGGCCTTTGACGAATTAAAGCAACTTCTAACTACACCACCTTTGCTAGTATATCCGGATCGCTCGGCTAATGCAGCACCACTCTTATTATATACCGATGCATCTGGAGTCGGTGCTGGAGCCTGCCTTAGCCAGGTACAAGAAGATGAAGAGAAAAACCAATTGCCTTTATTTCTACCGTATTTTCAAAAGCACAACGCAAATACAGTACTACAGAGAGGGAAGTAGCCGCCATACGGTGGGCCATAAGATCACTAAAACCCTTTCTTTATAAAATCAAAGTAATAATATTTACAGACCATCAACCTATTTTGTTCCTTCAGAACATGCCTTTAGTAAACCCCAGAGTCGCCAGGACTTTAGAGGAATTAAATGACCTGGATTATGAATTATGTTATTTGCCAGGCAAGGAAAATATTATTGCAGATTTGTCCAGATCCCATTATGAACTGAAATTGGAAGCTATGGAAACTAGTTATCTTCCAGAAATCCCCGATGGTTTTAAAGAAATTTTAATGCCTGGTGGAGGAGATTCACTGTTCCAGTGTTTTTCTCACTATGAGTATGATAATATAGACCAACATTTGGAGTTAAGAGTCGAAATTGTAGATGAATTGATAGCACAACGTGAAACTTATCATTTACCAACTGGTAAGAATGCAAGAGACCTACTTAAACAGTTACAACTAACTAGATATCCAGGGCAAATTCCCTTTATTCATAGCATTCAAGCCTATGCTAAATTGCGACAGATAAAAGTATTGGTTTATTTTAATAAAAATCACCCTCTACAGTTTGGATTTCCTGATAGTAAAAGGAGTCTGTTTTTGTTTTGTCGCGGTGGTACTCACTTTAACCGACTTACTTCAACGGAATATATCTTGCCTGAGTCAGCTAGCTACCAAGTTTTTGGAAGCATATCCCCGTCCAATTCCAATTGAACCTTCGTTATTAGCGGTTATTCATTCATTGGAACCGGAGTCTCTGAATGAGATTGATTTAGCGGATGATACTATGGCCCTTGTGCAGAAACTATTTAACTCTGGTGGGGAGGAGTTGAATGGTGATGTGAAAGGTAACGAAATACCTAACACAATTATTTCCTTGAAAAACTTTTCTATGATCATCAATACTCAAGATACTGTAGAGATATTAATGTCTCAAATCATTGATTGTCAGAAAAATGACCCCCTGTTGAGGCGTTTGAAAAGAGCCTTACAAAATAATCAACCTCTTCGAGGTCCCCTTAAACTATTTCGTTATTCTCTAAACTCCTTATCACTGTTAGATGATCAATTAATACATCGTAATCGAAATGATCATTACAATTATGTGGTATCATTTATTTTTGCAGTTCAGGTTGCTGTAATCAACCATTATGAATTTGCACATATAGGACAGCGAAAATTATATGCCCTATTAGAAAATCTTGTATGGCACCCTAAATTAAGAGGAATTTGTAAAGATGTTTCTATGTTCATGTCATACTTGCCAATTGGCTAAAATCTCCAACATATTTAATACACCACCAAAAATAAAAATTAACACTAGATATCCCTTTGAATTGACAGCTGCGGATCTTGTTCAATTACCAAGATCTCGTAGAGGGAATAATTACGCATTCATATTTATAGACCATTACAGCAAATGGGTGGCTGCAGTGCCAATTAAAAGTAAACATACATCTCTAGTCACAGCTGCACTGGAAAGTATAATTCCCTATCTTCCACTAATTCCTTCTAGATTATTAACCGACAATGGTCGAGAATTTCGTGGACCTATCTTTGAAGACTTTTTGCGTTCATTAGACATTTATCATGTGTACACTACACCTTATAACCCTTCATCTAATGGTATTGTTGAGCGAGTCAACCGAACATTGTTACAATATTTGCGTGTATCTTTACAAGATCCTGCAGAATGGGACTCCCTTTTACACCATGTAATCCTAACCTATAATCATTCAAAACACTCTGAAACTGGTAAAACTCCAGCCGAAGTATTATATCGGGAAGCTCATGACACCCGTCCAAAGTTACCTTGGACAAGATTTTCGCAGTATTGGGACGAAGGTCATAGAAATTTTCAACCATATGTTATTGATCAATTGGTAGCATTAAAAATCCGCTTACCAGGGGATCTTACTATAAATAAGTTCAAAGAAAGGTACCAAGGTCCTTTAAAAGTTATACATGTCAATTCTAATGATGTAACCTATGTGGTGGAAGCGTTAGACACTCAACGAAAATACCGCGTGCATCATCGTCAATTGAAACGATGGATTTCACCTCTCTCCTGTAAGTGGACACGATGAAACTACAACAGAAGTTGACTTTTCAGAGCCTGTGGCCGCACGTACTCGAAAGAGATCAACGGCAATAGAACTAGATGAACCTTGGGTACAAAATCGTATTTTAGAAAGGCGTAGGAGAACCGATCAAAACGGTGAATTAAATGCAGATGGCTAACTTGCATAGACGGAGAGGAACATAAATTTGTAAATATATAGCATAGGAACCTAGTTTTACTTGCATTAGGTTAGATTAGGATATTTATGTATGTCTAAAACTTTGTAAACTTATGTATTTAATAAATATTCCTTTGATTGTTTTATATTTTGTTTTTTTTTACTTTGTATAGGTGTGGAATGAAGATTCAATGATTACTGGGTGTACATCAACTATTACTATGTGAGCCTGTTCATTACGTCTCAGAAACATCCGGTACCCTGGAAAATTCTGAGACTAATTACTCTACAAATTACCTTTTGAAAACTTACCCTATTATTGTGTTGAGGTTTGTAGTTTTTTTGTTGCTTGGTTGATGTGTTCTCGTTTTTGGTTGTTTTGTTCATTGGCTGTTGATGATGTTACCACATCTCCTATCCGTCATGTTACGATGGGTGGGGAGGAACATGTAAAGATTTTATTATGAGCTTTTGTTGTTTTGAAATGTCTCTTACTTTTTATGTGTTTTGTTTTGTTTTCTTTTCAGCATCTTACCAATGATATCAATTTGAGAATTAAGTGAAGGGAAACACCCTTGAAGATTAATACAACTTTTATTTCTTGCTTGAATCTTATGGCTTTGGTAAGATGAGAAATACTACTTAAACTGTTATAAAGTAATAAAAACTAAAATTTATGGATGACGAAGGAAAAAGGTCGTATTTTTAGTCTTTCTTTTACTTATTTATAGGTCTGAATAGATACATCACTTAGTACTCTGTACTCTACATTTTACTGTTGCGTTTGTTGGATCACCTTGTTCCACAAGAGTTTTAACCTTAACGATTGTTAAGGTAGGGACGTAACTGTTGTTATTTAGTTATTTAGTAGTTTGCGTTTTTTAGTAGTTATGTTTGATACTTTTATTTTGTCATGAATTTATATAGAATCTAGTGGTTTGAAGAACGTATTAATAGACAATAATATATATATATATATATAATGTACACTTGTATTAGACTAATATTTTAAATATCTTATATTTCTTTAAGGTTCTAGGTTGGGGACCCTATCAGCTTACCTTTATACACCGGAACACCTACATGATTCAGGTTGTGGAGCCTGTTTGGATTGCAGGTTATAGAATTTAATTTTGACTACATTACCCTTAAACCTTAAGAACTTACATTTTTTTTTTACCTAAGTTTTCTACCAGAAAGAACTATTTGTTTGGTTAGAACAAAGCAAGCACCTTTATTATTGACTTCATCATTACTTGAGAGATATTATACGAAAACTGTGTATCACTTATTAATTAATTGGTTATTAGCAATTTGTACTATCTATACTAAATTATAAGTGACAAATTCCCACTCATAGAGTAGGTTATTTATATGTGTTATTACATAGTTATTTAAAACCTGTTGAGTGAGTTTGGGGATATGAGTTATTCTGTGATATAAACTTCAGGGTGACATAAAACTAGTTAATAGTGACACTCCAAGTGGTTGCTTAATAGGGCCAAAAACATTATTTGGAACCAAAAACTTTGCGAAACTATTATTTAACTTCTGTGCTAAATTAGTAGATCTTAAGTTTATATTTTAACACCCCTGAATTGTGTTACATGGACTAAATTAATCAATTTACTATATATATATACTTTTGAGATTTTTTTTCTAATATTTATTTATTATTATTATTGTTGTTTTTTTTGCATCATTGTTCATTCAATTTATTTACTTACTATTATTATTATTTTCTTATATTTATGTCTATATTTCATTTATTTATTTAGTACTTAATTAAGTTTAGTTTTTTTTTATTGGTACCAATTGTAATTGTATTTATATTTCCATAATTGTATTTTTTTTATTAAATATTATTATCGTTATTGTATTCTAACACATTTCATAAAATTAATAAATATATAAGAACTTAAATCTACATAGTTGTTGTTTTTTTTATAAGTCTTCAGTTGGGTGGCATGTGGATACCCTGTCCCCTTTCTTACACTGGGGGGCTTGGTGGACATCACACTAAAACCATCATTTAGCATTAAATATCACTAACATGATAGAAACCATTCTACTCTAATCTTTTTGTTTTTTTAACAATTACAACCATACCGCTACTCATTGTTAACCCCTTCCTGGGTGCTTGAGGATCTTTGGATTCTTTAACTGTAGGTTGAACTATATGAAAGTGTGGTAGACTTGACATTTTTGTTTCTAATTAAGTATACTATTTTTTTTGCAATTACTACACTTACTAACCTTTTCTTCTCCCTCTTCGCATGCATCTGTGTATCTATTTTTTTTACCTCTCTAACCGGCGCATGTGGATTGTTAATATATATATATATATTATATTTATTTGCATATTTCTTTTGTTTGAGTAGTTTTTAAGGACCAGTGGCTGATTTCATTGCCTGTGTGCTGTTCTTGTTCTGGGCGCTATTTGAGTGGTCTGTGAAGAGGATTGTAAGTGAGAGGTTAAAAATTAAGATAAACTAGGTGGTGTTTTACTTATAGGTAACTATTTTTTTACCTTTGTGTTTTTTTACATCCATCCTGCTGCTTTTTACCTTTTGTTAATGACTTGTTTTCCCTTTTGCATATTACTGCTTGGAAGGATGAATGCGCATGAAATCTCACCTCATTTTGCTTAAGCTGTTGTCATTGTCCGTTCTCATATTTTGTAAGCTGTTTGGAAGGAGGAAGTGTTGCAGTTGATCGAGACGTAAGTTATTAGCAACTACAAATTTTTGTGTATGATTAGGCCTTTATTTAGGATAAAGTCGTTTACTGTGCAAATTACATTTCTATTTTTGTCCCATTGCCCTAATCTCTAACTCTCATCAGTCAATGATCATCTCCTTAACAATACACGATTACCCCAAAATTATCACCCTTATAATATACAGTAAATGATTTAGACCTGGGACTTAAATGCAAGGTTTCTAAGTTTGCAGATGATACTAAAGTGGCTACCTCAGTTAGAAATATTTTTTAGTGAAGGATGTATAATGATTCAAAATGACCTTGATAAACTTATTGGATGGGCAGATGTGGCAAATGAATTTTAATAGTAAAAAGTGTAAGGTTCTTCACCTAGGTTACTCAAATAAAAGTTTTAACTACAATGTGAAAGAGGATTGGCTTGAGTCTGACCAAGGGCAAGAAAAAGATTTAGGTGTGAATTTAAGCAGGTAATTTGAAAGTAGCTAATTCAGTGTTTGGAAGCAAGGAATAGAACTAATAAAATAAAGCTAATAAATCGCAATGTTGTTTTACAAAGGCAAGGAAGTTATAAAGTAAACTGTTTAATAGCTACGTTAGGCCAGTATTAGAGTGTATTGTGCACAAGTTTGTGCCCCTTATTTAATAGATATACTAGTGAGAGTTCAACATAAAGAACAGGAGATTCTGGCGGTAATATGAATGAGAGGCTGAAGGAGGTTAAGAAATGTTTTATAGAAAAGCAATTCTCAGAGGGGATTTATAAGTCTATCAAAATGATTTACATCTATTGATAATACAAAGACCAATAAATTCTTCATAGTAGAGCACGGACAGGAGACCAGGGGGCATATTAAGAAAATTAAGGAGAAAGCATGCCATCTTGATATAAGAAAGCATTCATTTGGTAATACGATTGTTAAATTTTGGAATGGTTGGCCACAGGAAGTTGTTGAGTGCGACTCAATTGCAACATTTAAGAAAGGATTGGATAGGTATATATGGATGGTTTGAGTATCATATAGCTATAATATAATTTTGGAACTAAGCCAAATTGGTGGGTTTGTTAGTTAGTAGTAGTTAATTAAACTGTGTTGTTACTCTTAAATTATTAAAAGGCTTGTAGTGTGGTTAGCATGTACTTTAGATAGTTTTTTTTTCTTTTCTTTCAATTGTAGACTTTGTGGATAGTATATAAGTTATTGACAAACCCTAGGGTGCTTTGTGGATTTGCATGAGCATGTTTTAGACTTTGTGTATGCTATGTAAGTTATTGACAAGCCTTAGGGCACATTGTGGATTTGCACAGACATGTTGTTTGGTGATTGGTTCTGTTGGCTTGACCAGGACAGTCTCGATAGACCCATGTGGCTTCTTGCTGTCTTTTTATTTCTAATGTTCTAATAGTTATGCATTCTGTTATAATTCTGAATGCCTTGTTTTGGGTGGTTTGAAGTTTTCTCATGTTTCCCTTAATTAATAATGGGTGCCACATAAGTGATGCATAATTTATTGTTAGACAGATGTACGGTATGTTTGTTTGTAGATGGTGATGGATATCTGTTTATTATTATTAATGTCAGTGTCAGTTATGGTTCTTAGTACCGTATGTTCAGTTTTTTTTTTGTTGACATGTTTTCAATGTGTTTTATGAAGATTAGATGTGTGTGTTCAGTATAACTTCAAGAATTTTGGGTGTTTTGTTTAGTGGGATAGCTATATTATTTATGAAGATTTGGGGGTTGGTAGTACCAAGTTGGTGGTCTGTTGAAATTAATGTGATAGATGATTTATTAGGTGCTGCAGACATGTGTGTGTTGCATAAGCATGTGTTTGATAAATATTTAGTTTGATGGGGACAGTTTCTATAGGCCCATGTGGGTTCTTACTGTTTCTTTATTTCCTATGTTTCTATGAGTAGTCCTTGTCAGTGAGGCTCTCAAAAATATAAGTTGTAAGATTGGAATTAGTGAGAAAGATTTTTAGTTTTTATGAGTACCTTGTGTGTTTGGTTGTATCCTTACTTGTGGTATTGTGAGGTATCTAGATGCTTTTCTTTTAACATTGAAAGAAAATAGCAAATAATCAGCTAAAAAAAAATAGAAAACTTAATTTGAATTATGATGACCTATTATTAGGTACAGTATTTGTTTGTTTATTTACTGTTGGTTTTTATTCATATGTCTCACTTACTCTTTCAATTTTTTTTTTCTTTTTTGTAGGTTAGTACTAACTTATATTTTTCTTGAAAACTTAGAGTCTCATCTTCACATTTGTCTTCATCATTCGAAAGCAAAGTAAATAGTTATCAAAAGCCAAGAAGATATAAACTACTATGTTTTTCAGATAGCCTTATAAGGTATAGTGACAAAATTTCTTATTAGTTCATATAAATTTATTATAATTATTATAATCTTAATGCTATTAAGTTATTTTTATTTTTTAAAAGAATCTATTTTAGTTATGATAAATTTTCCTGGTATGGCTTATGATCTTTTTACACACTTCTTTTTAATATGAAGGTTGTATTTTATTACTTTTTCTTTTGTTTTACTTTTTATCATCTTTTCTTTTTAAAGTCTTAAAACATGTTTGCATTAGAAAGAACAAGAATAGTTAATATTTTCATTCCCTCTTGCATATCATCTAATTGTCTTGCTTTAGAGTAAGATTACTATTTCCCAGTTATTAAAAGAACCTAATAATATAATAATAATGAATAATATAATAATAATAATAATAATAAATAATAATGAAATAATAATAATAATCTCTGGAATTATTTAATGAACTAAAGTTAGTAAATTTTTGCCTTCCCCTCTCTCAAGCCAAAATAATTTTAAAAAATTAACACTAAGATTTTATTTTGCTTTGATTTTGAGTGTGACTTACCAATTAGAAGGGACCGGGTAATTAATATTTGTTATAAAAAATTATTTGCTTCAGCTTCGTAGCACTTGTTCTAAGCAGGGCTGCGGAGCCAAAAAATTCTGTGCTGACTACCCAGGATAGTCTAAAGTTTTTTCTTACCTTCCTCCTCACAACTCTGGTGTTTTTGACTCTGGCTCTGCAGCACTGATTTTATGCTTTGGGAAAGTCATTTGACCAATTCAATTTATTTGAAAATAATTAATAACAACTTAAACCTCTATGATATCATTTTTATAAGTAAATTGACACCAAAACACGATAAACACTACAAGAAAGGCTTTTTTCTAATTAGTTAGTCATATGCAAAATAATAAGGAAAAGAACAATTGTTGGCTGGACACACATATATAAGTATATATATATATAATATATATATATATTATATATTATATATATATATATATTATATATTATATATAATTTATATAATATATTATATATATATATATATATATATATATATATATATATATATTTAAACTTTGTGTTCACACTCTGCCGGATGATTTCAAACTTAAGGTCAATTAATTATTGCATCCAATAGTTAACCTTTTTCCAATAACTTATAGTATTATCCTTAAACCTTAAATTGTCCATAAATACCCTACAACCAAATATCACATTGACAGAATAATTCCCTTAATCCATTTATTACAATGAAACAAAATAAAAACTTATCAATAAGATTTCATAGAACTGCACTAAAATCACTTGTAACATAAGTACTGCATGTTTTGTAAATCACTTTCGCTAAAATAAATAAACTGAAAACTGCTTGAAAGATCAACCGGAAAGAAGACCAAAGACCATCTTCGCAACCTGAAATAAAAAACATAAAACAATCATTTTGTTTAAAGAAATTATATTTATTCATTTTTCAACAATTCAAGTCAGAAAGATTTTTTGAAGAGTGATTAAAAATTAGTGTTTGAATAAAAATAATGTTTTGATAAATACAAATTGAGGTTAGCCCCCACAAAATAACACACAATTGCTTGCCATACTCTTATGCAAATAATCTTGCTACTTTTCAAAATAACATTGGATGTTCTTTATGAATATTTTTAATTACATTTTTGTTTCTGTTTCAATTTCCAGAATTGATTGATCATGTTTCCATTTCATAGTCATTTTAACTTTGGAGAAATGCCAGAAGTTGCATGGTGCCAAATCTGGTTAATATAGAGGATGGGTACACTATAATTTTTTTATCCAACACAAATTTCCACACAAGAATCAATGTGTTATAAAAATCATTGTCATGATGGATTATAAAACTATTTGTTGATTTTTCTATTTTTTTTTTATGGCTTCATACATTTCAAAATGTTCTAATTATAGGTAATAGTTTGGTAGCTCAACTCTTTCTGGATCAAATAAAATTGCCTGGTTTTGGAACCTCAATTGCTGCATTTTTATCACACAAGAGAAAGCAGATAATTTCCATTTAGAGCTTAATCAGAACTATAGCAGAGCCTAATCTAAAGTGATGACACTTATCAGAATAAAAAAGTGCAGATTTGAAGCTGCATGATCGCATAGTGAACTTGATAGATTTTTTTTTTGTCAGTGTCATTCATTTTTACAACTAAAAAAACTTGCCTTCACAATATGGCATCTCAGTGATCTTATATCTGATTTCAGTAATGAAGTTCTATATCATCCCCCTAGCTGGTAGTGTTCTGTTTGAATTTACTGTAGTTTTTGATTGATGATCTATATCAGCATTTCTCAACCTTTTGTTTATCGCGGTCCAGTTAAATATAATTTTTGTGGCTTGGCTATATAAAAAATACAAAAAAACATTCGAAGAACACAAATTTCCCTTTGTTTGAATATAATACATTCAGCATGTATAAATACAAAAGGTTGAGAAATACTGATATAGATCATCAATCAAAAACTACAGTAAATTCAAACAGAACACTACCAGCTAGGGGGATGATATAGAACTTCATTACTGAAATCAGATATAAGATCACTGAGATGCCATATTGTGAAGGCAAGTTTTTTTAGTTGTAAAAATGAATGACACTGACAAAAAAAAAATCTATCAAGTTCACTATGCGATCATGCAGCTTCAAATCTGCACTTTTTTATTCTGATAAGTGTCATCACTTTAGATTAGGCTCTGCTATAGTTCTGATTAAGCTCTAAATGGAAATTATCTGCTTTCTCTTGTGTGATAAAAATGCAGCAATTGAGGTTCCAAAACCAGGCAATTTTATTTGATCCAGAAAGAGTTGAGCTACCAAACTATTACCTATAATTAGAACATTTTGAAATGTATGAAGCCATAAAAAAAAAATAGAAAAATCAACAAATAGTTTTATAATCCATCATGACAATGATTTTTATAACACATTGATTCTTGTGTGGAAATTTGTGTTGGATAAAAAAATTATAGTGTACCCATCCTCTATATTAACCAGATTTGGCACCATGCAACTTCTGGCATTTCTCCAAAGTTAAAATGACTATGAAATGGAAACATGATCAATCAATTCTGGAAATTGAAACAGAAACAAAAATGTAATTAAAAATATTCATAAAGAACATCCAATGTTATTTTGAAAAGTAGCAAGATTATTTGCATAAGAGTATGGCAAGCAATTGTGTGTTATTTTGTGGGGGCTAACCTCAATTTGTATTTATCAAAACATTATTTTTATTCAAACACTAATTTTTAATCACTCTTCAAAAAATCTTTCTGACTTGAATTGTTGAAAAATGAATAAATATAATTTCTTTAAACAAAATGATTGTTTTATGTTTTTTATTTCAGGTTGCGAAGATGGTCTTTGGTCTTCTTTCCGGTTGATCTTTCAAGCAGTTTTCAGTTTATTTATTTTAGCGAAAGTGATTTACAAAACATGCAGTACTTATGTTACAAGTGATTTTAGTGCAGTTCTATGAAATCTTATTGATAATTTTATTTTGTTTATTTAATGGATTAAGGGAAATTATTCTGTCAATTGTGATATTTGGTTTTAGGGTATTTATGACAATTTAAGGTTTAGGATAAATATACTATAGTTATTGGAAAAAGGTTACTATTGATGGCAATAATTAATTGACCTTAGTTTGATAAATATCCATCTCGGCAGAAGTGTGAACACAAAAGTTTAAATATATATTTATAATATATATATTATAAATATATTAGTATAATTATATTATATCATATATATCATATTATATATCATATATTATACACATATATAATAATATATTATATTGTTAGTATTATATAATATATTATATTATATATATATATATTATATATATATGGTTCACCTTCGATATAGTTCATGTAGTTAGGGGAGACCTACTAATTGAAAAGATAATTTAATTTTTATCTAATTTAAAAAGGGCATTTATCCGGCTAAAAGATTCAGTTATTATTATTGTTAGTATATTATTTCAATAAAATTGATTGGTCAAATGATTTCCCAAGCAGCTAAATCAGTCTGGTCTCATAGCCAAGAGCACAGACGGAAGAGTAAGAAGGAGGAAGGTGAGATAGGAGACGATCCTGGGGAGGAGATCCTATTTTTTGGGGGGGTGGGGAACTGATTTTCTTTTAAGGAGCTTAAGCAAAATAAATTTTTAAAAAAATATTAATTACGATATAATATAATATTGCAAGTGAAAAATTAAAAATAACTTAGAGTCTAAGCTGGGTAATTTTAAAATAAATTAATGAAGCTAGAGTTGAGGGCAGGTCAAAAATTACTAACTTTAAAGTAGAGTTCGTATACAATAAATATTTATTGATTCATTATTATAATATTATTATTATTTTAATATCTACTTGTTTCATAATTATTATTATTATAGATTCATTTTAATATTTATACTCCTTTACTCTAAAGCAAGACAATTAGATGATATGCAAGAGGGAATGAAAATATTAACTATTCTTGTTCTTTCTAATGCAAACATGTTTTAAGACTTTAAAAAGAAAAGATGATAAAAAGTAAAACAAAAGAAAAAGTAATAAAATACAACCTTCATATTAAAAAGAAGTGTGTAAAAAGATCATAAGCCATACCAGGAAAATTTATCATAACTAAAATAGATTCTTTTAAAAAATAAAAATAACTTAATAGCATTAAGATTATAATAATTATAATAAATTTATATGAACTAATAAGAAATTTTGTCACTATACCTTATAAGGCTATCTGAAAAACATAGTAGTTTATATCTTCTTGGCTTTTGATAACTATTTAATAGTCTAGGCAGTAACCGTAATAAAGTACACTTTTCTTGCAAAATTCTCATTATCAAGAAAATATAAGTTCAACCTACAAAAAAGAAAAAAAAAATTGAAAGAGTAAGTGAGACATATGAATAAAAACCAACAGTAAATAAACAAACAAATACTGTACCTAATAATAGGTCATCATAATTCAAATTAAGTTTTCTATTTTTTTTTAGCTGATTATTTGCTATTTTCTTTCAATGTTAAAAGAAAAGCATCTAGATACCTCACAATACCACAAGTAAGGATACAACCAAACACACAAGGTACTCATAAAAACTAAAAATCTTTCTCACTAATTCCAATCTTACAACTTATATTTTTGAGAGCCTCACTGACAAGGACTACTCATAGAAACATAGGAAATAAAGAAACAGTAAGAATCCACAAGGGCCTAAGGACTGTCCCATCAAACTAAATATTTATAAACACATGCTCGTGCAACATACATTTTGGGGAACCCTAATAATTCTATCACATTAATTTCAACAGCCGACCACTTGGTATACCACCCCAAGTTCTTCATATAATAATATGCTTCCATAACAAAACACCAAAAATTCTTGAAGTTATACTGAACACACACATCTAATCTTCATAAAACACATTGAAAAACATGTCAACAAAAAAAAACTGAACATACGGTACTAAGAACCATAACTGACACTGAACATAAAAAATAACAGATATCCATCACCATCTACAACAATACATCCGTCCAACAGTCTACATATTTGCATCACTATGGCACCCATTATTATTAACCGAAACATGAGAAACTTCAAACCACCAAAAACAAGGCATTCAGAATTATAACAGAATGGCATCTCATTAAACATTAGAAATAAAAAGACAGAAGAAGCCACATGGGGTCTATCGAGACTATCCCAGTCAAGCATACAGAACCAATCACACCAAACATGTCTGTGCAAAAATCCATACATGTCCCGTAAGGGCTTGTCAATACTTACATAGATACAAAGTTCTACAAACATGCTCATGGCAAATCCACAAAGCACCCTAGGGTTTGTCTACTTATATACTTTTATAACTACCAAATTGAAGAAAGAAAAAAAAACCTATCTAAGATTGCAA
>JABUQX010139590.1:0-25412 GCA_015478945.1 Trachelipus rathkii
TTGATGTACTTCGTTCAATCTCGGAAGATTTGGGTGTTTAACCGTTTTTCGCATTTATCGTGAAACTTTCGCGTTTTTCGTGCGCCACTTCATAGAGGAACTGACAAACCTCGCTCGCTCATCGTACTCTGCCATAAATAGTTTTTTCAATTTTTCTTTCCTAAACCGTTTCACTTGCATTTAATTAATAATATTATATATATATATATATATATATATATATATATATATATATATATATATATATATATATATATATATATATATATATATATATATATATATATATATGTAAAAGTTACTTAACGCCCACACGGAACGGGAGCTCGGATCAAAAAAAAAAATTTCACAGGTAGCCTCTATGATACATAAATAGACGTTTTAGGGTCGAAATGAAAAAAAAAAAAAATCATATCTCAAAAACTACAATAGCTACATTTTTGGAATCCTGGTAAAATTTTAGTAAGGAAAATGTAAAAAAAAAAATTTATTGTTAATAATTATAGTAATATGAGGAGAAAGCCTATTTAAGACCTTTTATACGTTACTCGTTAAAATAAATAGACTTTCTAGTATAGTTTTGTTTTGTTTTTTTAATTAAAGAATACCCCAAGGGTATACCGCACCGATGGCAGGAGTCGGGGTCTCTCGGCCTTCCGGGGAACTACGGGGTAGGACTATTTCCCCCCCTCCGGGGAGGGTCTCCGGAATCCCCGCTCTTTGGTATTTGGGTGTCGCGGGGGTTCCTCCGCCCCTCCCCTACGGGGTATGGAAAACGTCCCCCCCCTGTGTTCCCCGTCGGCTCGAGCCCCCTACATTGCCGTGTAATACCTTTACAAATAATATATATAATTTCGCCCCTAGAACAGGTAAAAAAAAAAAAAAAAAAAAAAAAAAATTCATTTCGACCCTAGAACATCTATTTATATCATAGATGCTACCTGTGAAATTTTTTTTTGATCCGAGCTCCCGTTCTGTGGGCTTTAAGTAACTTTGTCATTTATATATATATATATATATATATATATATATATATATATATATATATATATATATATATATATATATATATATATATATATATATATATATATATCAGAGAGGGGGGCACTTCCGCTCTTTAGTCCGCTAGTCCGCTAGTCCGCTCCGAGCGGACTACCAGAATAGGTGCGGACTAGCGGAGGTGCGGAGTCGTCAGGAAATTAGCGGACTTGCACTTGCGGATCAAAAAAAGTTTCCGCTCTTTTGTTCCGCACCTTTTTAAAAAATGAAAATATAGTTTACTTATTAAGAATTCTTATTGGTTATAATAAAAAAATATAATTTTTATTTTAAGTTTATAACTAATTATACTTTTAGTCTAAGACTTATTGTTTTTTAATAATTAAACTTCCAAAACCAATCTAGCTCAACCTCCTTTAATGGTACCATTTATCATATATATATATATATATATATATATATATATATATATGTCACTTATATAGGTTATGTATATGTATTTATGTATGTATGTATGTAATAATAATAATAATATGTATGTGTATGTGTATGTGTATATAATATGTCAGTGTTACTCTCTCTCTCTCCACCACGCTCTCCCGATATATTTAAAAAAATATATATATATATATATATACTCATTGGGCCCCCCCGAAATTTTACTCTCATATGCCACTCTACTCTCTCTTTCTCACATATATATATATATATATATATATATATATATATATATATATATATATATATATATATATATATATATATATAATATATATATATATATATATTTATGTTTATCTGTAGGTATATATGCTGTAATATGTATGTATAGCTGCCGAGCTGATGCATTAGCATTAGCATCGACTCTGCAGGAGTCGAGGCTTTCATGGATTCTACTAAAGTCTTGGACGAAATAAACCTTCTTATGGGTGGACAGGGTGGTCAAAATATTTCAGAAGGGAGGCAGAATGATTTAGGTGAGGACCTTAAATTAGCAATGGACTGCTGGAAGTGAACTAACACCAACACTCCTCTCACCAAGGACATCTTTCCCTTTCAGCATAGGCAGAATTTGTTGAACTTGTTCATAAAATATAATACACCTCTCTCTAGTTCTGCGGCTGTAGAGCGAATATTTAGTATTGGATTGGTGGGGATATTTTGAGGGCAAAGAGGTCAGCCTTAACTGCTTTTAATTTTGAGCACCTAATCTTTTTGAAAGGTAATATAGATCTCTTGTCCTTTGAAGACGACATTGAGGAGGAAGTGGAAAATCTTGAGATTTTGTAAATATTCATTCAATTTTTCATATAATATTATAAATAAATTTTTTGTAAGGATATATACTATTTAGTATTTAATATTAAAATCTTTCGTGAAGTCGCACATTATTAGCGGGAGACGTGCGGACGTGCGGACTTGCGATAGCGGAGGTTTGATGGTCTGAATAAGTGCGGAGGAGCGCTAGCGGACTACGTTTTCTCGAGGTGCGGAGGTGCGCTAGCGCACTACCCCATAAAAGAGAGGGGTGCCCACCTCTGATATATATATATATATATATATATATATATATATATATATATATATATATATATATATATAAAACAAATATATATATATATATATATATATATATATATCACTTTTGTCTTTACATCTTTCTTTGATAACATCATCGACCATGATATAAAAGCATATAAACTATATATATATATATATATATATATATATATATATATATATATATATATATATATATATATATATATATAAACATTCTGACAATAATATAAAATTCCCAAATAAAAATGATTCCACCACTCCTGCTGCTGCTATATATATATATATATATATATATATATATATATATATCTTACTACCAACGTGAAAACCTCTAATTCCCCTTCAATTATATAAGTCAATATATATATATATATATATATATATATATATATATATATATATATATATATATATATATATACTATATATATATATATATATATATATATATATATATATATATCATTATGAGCTGGAAATATATATGGTCCTTGGGCTGCACCATAGTTGAAATGGCAACTTCAGGAGAAAAACTCCATTCATTGACCTTGGTTCTCAACAGCTGCAATGTTTAAGGTAAATTTGTTAGAAGATTCGGATTCAAATATTCAGTACGTGTGTATATATATAATCATCCACATATGAATGAAATGAGTACAAACTTCAATAGCCAAATCGATTATCTATGTAACCTTTGTGCTAATATAAATTAGTACCCTAATTTGAAAATTGCAAAAAATAATTTTTGACGTTCTGAAAAATGTCGGTAGAAAAAAATCACTAACGACATGAGGAAACTTTTAACAATAACTGTTGCGCGACTCGGCGACGGTGATATTTAGTAATTTTTGTTCTTTTTTTGGGCAGCTCCAGTATAGATTATAAATTGACGACGAATATGACGGCCGGAGATAGAGGAAATTTTTTCGCTTCTCAATCTTGCTCATCGCCGACGACCGGGGGTAGATATTACGCTCTCCGCACTGACTGGTTGGAACGTGTGCCAAATCAGAAACGGCGAAAGGAGCTCCACCAAGATGTTTCGCGCGGGATGCGGTGCTTTCGTAGCGCTTATTCCGAAAAATAGAAGATTCATCTTAGAGGATGTTTTATGACGCTCTGAAAAAGAAAACGGAGCGTAGGAATAAGACCGATTGGAGAAGAGAAGCGAAATATAGATCGTTTTTTCTTTGTACGGCACGGCCCTTATAGGAATTCGAGTTGTCTTTAAAGACTACTCTCTTTCCCGGAATTGTTTAACGGGTAACGGAAGAGGCTCATAAAAATTCTTTCTATATTTTTTATCATCATCGAAGAGTGGAGGTATATTTTCATTCGTGATTTTGAGGGTTTAATTTTACTAAAACATCTCAAGTATATTTTTTTGAAAAGGCGCAGTAAGGAATACGATAATAAGTTGATTTAAACAATGGTGTTTATTATTTCATTTTCTTTTCCAATGATATAAATAATACGCAAAACTGTCTTGATACATCAACACACACGCGGGAAGAGGGGTTGGTTTAAAAAAGGAAATGGTTGATAAATGGTATGGTATTGGACTTTATTAAAAAACCGTTACAAAATATGAATCGAAATAAAGTCAAATTTGTATTTGGATACGTTTATAATTTACAAATTAAAATCGTCATTAAATAATATAACTTCATATTAATTCGATCGCAACATGCCAATCATCAAGTATTCACAAACAATTCATACGCTATTTAGTGGTGGTCGTGGACAGCTCTTAGATGGGTCTGCGACCTCGTTAACTTCGCACGCATGAGGCGATTCTTTGCGGGAATCTTGGTGTAAATCGATTCAGCCCAGGACTTTTCGAACTGCTAATAACCTCAAGTATTCTTCGAGGTCGCTCGGAAATTCTTCTGCTCCACCACCGCACCCTCCCTCGCAACATTTGCGTCGTTTGATTTTCTATTTATTGGTTCGCAACAATCATTATTATTTTTTCACGATGGTAGTTGGTCGGTTCGGGATACCGGAGAATGCGCGCGGTGATGCTTCTTCCTGTAAGGATGCCCAGTTTGCTGCTTGGGGTGCGGCTTCCTGCTCTGGTGCGATTTTCGTCACTACATCTTGCGAGAGAAGGTTTTTGAATTAAGGGTATGAATGGGGCGTAAGGCGGAAGATCTGTGCTTGCTGCTGCTGGTTGCGCTCCTGCTGCTGTGTAATATTTTTGTACAAAGGTCTATTAGGGGTCACTCTCGAAATGTTCGCAGCGGCGGGATCTTGATGCGATGTGTAAGGCAGGTTTTGTCGGACGGCTCGCTGTAATGTTTGGGAGCGTCTTTCGGACGATGGTTGCCTTTCGACCGATGGTGAATAAGAGCGTCCCGAACTTCTGTCTTTTTGGTTCGATAAAGAATTACTACTCGATGAGCGCTTTTTATCCTCTTCGTCATTTCCACTGGTGGCGTTTCCAGCGGGACCGTATTTCTTTTCCTTTAACGGTTTATTTTTCTCAGGTGTCTCGGACAGAGAGGAGAAGATTGACTCGTTCTTCGAAGATAGTTGAGGTGTATACGCCGGTGAGCGATTCGATGATGGAGAACCTACGCTCTTTTTATCTTCGCTTGAATCAAGTTTGTTTCCTTCAATTTTTTTATTATTGGTCGATGATTCCACGTCCTTCCTTTTTTCGGGTGTTGATTCGTTACTTGTTTCTTTGTGAGTTTTGCTTCCGCGGCCAACTGTAAACTATCTTCCGGGGGCGGGCCAGTTCCTCCGACCGTAGAAGGGGTAGTATTAGGATCGTCGATGTCAAAGAGAATAAGTCGAGGGTATGGATTCGCATAAGCAGTAGCGGTGCCATTGCCAGTAACGGTCGCCGTGGCGGTAATAGTGGTGGCTGGGGCGGGAAGGGCGTTGTTGATATTTCGATCCATCGTGGGAGCCTCTCGAAATTTATTTTTGCTGTTAGAGTCTCGGCTACTCACGCCAACGATGTCTAAGAGCTCTTCCACAATATTCTCTAAAATAGTCACTCTTAATTCCAAAGGAATCGCCGATCTCATATCTTCATCTTCTATTTGCGGGCGAATGGGGTTGTATAACTTCACATTGTTGTTGTCAGAAGGTTTGTAGTAAAAACAGGGCAGTGACATCGGTTCGCCACGGTTGTTCGTCACACCCGAGACGCTTTCATTCGACGAGTCTTTGGGGTCGCTCACCTTGTCTTTAATTTTGACAACAGCGTCGATATAGGAAGGTGGGGGTGACGTAGACTTCGATGCCTTCTCGACGACGTCCGGGATGGAGGGAGGTGGTATCGGTACGCAATACGGCTTTCTCAGACGGGGATCCGTGAACAACTCGGCACCGCCGGAAGGCGAGCTTCTTTGAATGTAGTCTCGATTAAAAACTGATTTACTCCCGGGTTCTTGTTGTTTAAGGTTGTGGTGGTGGTGCGCGGTGGTTTTTCGTTGTTTCTCCCCGTATGAACGAGTTTGTAAAATAGTTTATCGGTAAACTGGTATGATGGTTCGTATGATATTCCGATTCGAGGTTTTGAAAATTTTTTTGCGTTGAGGGTAATTTGATAATCTTGCTTCGTAGTAACCCACACATCACAAAAAATGCCTATGTATCACAGATCAAAAGGGTCTAAAGAAGGAATGGAAGGAGAATTATAGTTCTAGGAATTAATACGTATTGCGAATAAAAGGCTTTCATCATATCGCCTTTTAAAACTTATCGTTCATTTATTCGTTACTCGTCGCGTATCTTTAAATTCGGAAATTTGGACCATTATTAAGACTTTATAAAAATGCAAAAAATTAAAAAAAAATATTTTTTGTCTAAAATACATAATAAGGATTCGAAATAAATTTTTATTACCTACAATATTAACATAATTGGACAGTATTATTTTCTCGAGCCAAAGACGTATTATTTTAATTTATCGGGTCTAGCATATGTAAAACGAAAAATGGATTCTAATATTTCAAAAAATGCAAAATAAATAATCCGTCGTGTAAAATCATTTGTTTCAAAAATGAAAGTGGTGGCTTTGATTTCGAGAATTGTCGGGGTTGTATAGAGAGTATTCCAATGAATCTATGCAAAAGAGGAAAATATCATTATAGCGTTTTTGCAGCTAAATATATTCGCACTAGATTCCTTTAATAGTTTTTTGACATTTTACGTTTCTTCAATTAGTTACAAGAATTCGATGTGTTAATAATAAAAGTACTTTCTTTAAATATTTATTCTTTAAGTTGCAAGTTTTGTTTTGTTCAATGACATACATATATTTTTTTTGAATTCTTATACTTCTAGTGTGAAGCGTTATCTATATAACACTCTTAAGGCTTAAAGTTTAGTCTTTTCTAAGAAAAGCGAATCTATTTGGATTTTTGTAAACACAAGAACAAGGTCTCAGGTGGTGGTTTTCCAATAAATTAAATTGATCTTAGGCGCCAAGGGACCCAAACAATCACGGTCGAGACTCGAGAGGGTATCCGCACTCGACTTGGCACTGTCGTAACTGATGAACGGGATGTCGTCTCCTCCCTCTTATGATCTTTTTAACGCTTATGTCAGAATTCCAGAGTGCTATTGAGGTGGCACTTGCAGCGTTTAGAAAAATATTATTTTTTTGAAAACCCTTTATCTGAAGCATGAAACGAAATTTTTTAATTTTGCGAGAAAGAATTTTTTAAAAATGTGCTTATTTAACGTTCTTCTATATATCTTCTTGTTAATATTTCCTTAAACATTTTTTTTTCACCGTTGGAGGAACGGTTTGCGGGATCCAGTTTGGGCATTTCTTCCAGAGCCGAGTATTTTATTTTTTTTCTCGAAAACTAGGATAGCTCAAATAATATTCGTGGAATCAGCGTTAGATAATTGTTCTAAAATATTACATACAAAATATATTTTTGATTTTTTGGGGTGATTGTTATTTTTTTTTCTTCGAACTAGATAAGCTACGGAAACTAATAACACTCGTGATCAGCGTAGATTAGTTGTTCTGAAATATGAAGTTTGTTTTTGGGTTTTTTGTTATTTATTTTTTTTTTCTCGAAAACTACGCTAGGTAAAATAAAATTGTTTTTCATTTTAAACAATTTTTTACGCTGATTCAAAGGTTATTATTTTTTTTTTGTATGCTTATTTTATTTTTTCGAGCAAAAAAAATACATACCAAAAAAATTCTTAAAAATCTTTTTTTCATTTTTTGAACAAATATCCTACGCGATTCCAAGAATGTTATTAGTTTTCTTGTAGCTATGTAGTTTGTCGAGTTTTTATTGGCAGCTTAGATCTTGCTTATTTCTGACGGTTCGTTCGTTTGTTTTTTGAACTTAATATAAGTCGAAAGTCTAGGTAAAATCCGAAAAATAATTTCGACTTAAATTTTTTGGAATTTTTTTCTCTGTGATTTTTTAGAATTTTCAACTTAGCATTTTGACTATATAGTTCGTTGAAGGTATACGGGGTTGAAGTGATGATCGTTTATGACCGTTAATAGGTGTTGCGCGATCAAGTTAGATCGTTTTTCGGTTCCCTTCACACTATAGTATAGTGTCGCCTTACGGAATCGCAAAAGCGGCGGAACGTTTCAATACAGTTACTAAGCAAAACTATCTTCAGATCGTTATGAGTCTATAGTGAGCTGATGGAATGCTATTGTTGAAGGTCTAGTGCAATTCGAAATAATTGGCTTGAAAAATTTTTTGTGTATTTTTTTTGAGAATTTTGAGATTTAGCATTTAGTCCTTCGACTTATACTTTAGACCCACTTATACTTAGACCTTCGACTTATCACTTGACTCGACTTTAGCCACTTTAGACTTGACTTAGGAACTTAGACTTTTCGACTTAGGCACTTAGACTTTGCTTAGCACTTAGACCACTTGACTTAGCAGTTAGACCTTCGAGCTTATCTTAGACCTTCGGCATTATCCTTAGACTTCGACTTACTAGACTTCGAACTATATATCTTAGACCTTCGACTTATCTTAGACTTCGCTTAGACTTAACTTGACTTCTACTTTTAGCTTGAACTTAATAGTTCCTCGGGAACTCATATATGGGTTCAACGCTGGTTTAATACTACACAATCGCTCACCGTCACGTTAGCTCGTTTTTCGGTCTCTTCGAAACGTCACTATAATTTAGTGTCGCCTTACGGGAATCGAAAGTGGCTGACGCTTAATACAGTTACTAGCTAAACTTTTCAATCCAACCAGACCCAATCCTGATCGGGGAACTGATATACAAGTCGAAGGTCTAGTGCAAATTCCGGAACAATATTTGGTTAAAAATTTTATTGTTGTATTATTTTCTTTTGAGAAGATTTAGCTATTTTTAGGGCATTAGAATTCGACTTATACTTAGAATTCGATTCTATAGTTCCCTTGAAACATTTCGTGGAATCAATTGCGTAAGACTATTGTTTCTAAATGGAACAAACTATTTGTGTTTTTTTTGATATTTTATTTATTTTTTCGAACTACGATAGCTACAAGAACACTAATAACATTCGTGGAATAGCGAAGAGTTGTTCTAAATATGCAAAAATTATTTTTTGATTTTTTGGGGCTTATTTTATTTTTTTTTCTACCACTACGATAGTACGAACTAATTATACGTGGTAGCGTAAGAAATTGGGTAGATTTTGTTTTTCGTCTTTAGCAGATATTCGATTAGATGACTATCGATATACTCGAGTAGTTGGATATATCGTTGGGGAATTTTATTATATATTTTATTGGATTTATTAGAAATTTCTACTGAATGGCATTATATTCGTATAATTTATATTCATATATTATATTATTTTATATATATATATTACTAGTATCTCTATATAGGGTTAGTGTCTCCGTCTTGACTCATGTATAGAGATAAAAGCAACTACAGTAAGGCATACCTGTGTTGCATATTGCATGACGAAAAAAGATTTTGGACCTGCAAAAAATTTAGACGCCGAGTGTTAGGGGGTGTTTATAACGTAAATACCACGGGTTAAACCACCGATGTCAAGGAGTCGGGTCTCTCGCTCTAGGTGGACTGACGGGTGGGGACTAATTCCCCTCGGGGGAGGTCTCCGGAACCCGCTCTTTGGGTATCTTGGTGTCGCGGGGGTTCCTCCGACCCTGCCCTCCGGGTAGTAACATTCACCTTGTCCCATTTCGGCTCGAGCCCCTTAAGGGTTAAAACTCCTTTTGGGGGCTCGAGCCGGAGCCCTATATGGCATGATATATTGATAATTTTTATATATTATATATATTATTTATATATATATTATTTATTATTATTATTATATTCTATTTATTATATATATATATATATTACTATATTATATATATATTTAACTTTAGATCCGGGGTTCCTTCGCGCATTATGTAATTTTTTCTCTACTTTAGTCACGTTGTTGCCGTTTGTAAGTAATTATTTTTAAAGTTTACAACTAATGAGTTATACTTTTTTAAAAAAATTTAAATAAAATCTTCACATGACAAAACTTACTAACGAAGAAATATCGATATTCTTGATTCAGGCAAATATCTGTTCTAACATGTCAAAATTTTTTTTTGATTTTTTGGGCTATTTTACTTTTTTTCTCGAAATAGATACTACAAGAAAACTAATAACAATCGTGGAATCAGCTTTTTAAAATGTTTTTAAAAATGAAAAACAATTTTTTTGGACTTTTTTACTTTTGATTCTTTTTTAGAATATTAAGGTAGCTAACAAGAAACTAATAAATTCGTGGAATAGCGTAGAATTGTTCTACGTGGCAAAAAATTTTTGATTTTTTGGGCTATTTTTTTTTTTTCTCAAACTACGGATAGCTAAAGAAAACAACATTCGTGGAATCAGGGTAAGATATTTGTTCTAAAAGGGAATCTTTATTTTGATTTCTTTTGGGCTATTTTTTTTTTTTTTTTTTCGAAAACTACGATAGCTAACAAGAAAACTAATAACATTCGTGGGATCAGCGTAAGAAAATTATTATGTTAATGCAAAAAACTTTTTTGGTTTTTTGGCTTATTTTATTTTTTTTTTCTCAAATATTACTAGATGTACAGAGAAAATAACATTTGGGGAATGAGTTAAGATATTGGTCTAAAATGGAAAATTTTTTATTTTTTGGGGGCTTATTTTTTTTCTTTTTCTCGAAACTACGATAGTCAGAAAACTAATGATATATCGATAATCGTGAAATTGTTCTGAATGGCAAAAAAATTTTTTGTCTTTTTTTGTGGCTATTTTATTTTTTTTTTCAAAAACTACGATAGATACAAGAAAACTAATACCATTCGTGGAATCAGCGTAAGACAAATGTTTCTAAAATGGAAAAAAATTTTTGATTTTTTTTTGATATTTTATGTTTTTTTCTACGTATACTAACGATAGCTAAACAAGAATAATTAACTCGTGGAATCGGTAGGTAGTTGTTGCTGTGAAATAGCAATTGTTGCTGGATTTTTTTTGTTATCTTTTTCTTGCTACTGTTGAAAACTGCCTATAGGTTAGAGAACTATTAGTAGTTTTTCGCATTTTAAACACAACATTCTTACCTGATCCAAAAGTTTCATTATTTTTTTTGGGTAACTATTATATATTAGGAGGAAAAAAATAAATAAAAAATCAAATGTTTTTTTTTCATTTTTTATGAAATAGTCTTACGCTGATTCACGAGATGGTTATATAAGTTTTACTTGTGCTATTGTCAGTTTTCGGAGTTTATTTTGCACTTAGACATTGACTTATATTCCTCTGACGTTGTTCGTCTTGGGTTTGTTTGACTAATTAGTTCGAGTCTAGTGGCAATTCCGCAAAAATGATTTCGACTTAATTTTTTTGGGAAGTTATTTTCTCTGTGATTTGTTTAGTTTTCAACAGCTTAGACTTTACTATTGTAGTTATGCATATTACAGTGATAGTTTTATTTACGAGAAGCTGTTGCGAGAGCAAGTTAGAATGTTTTTCGGTTCCCTATCACTATAATATAGTGTCGCCTTAAAGGAATCGCAAAAGCGGCTGAACGCTTTCAAAAACCAGTTACCTAAGCTAAAACTTCTTCAAACCGATTATGACGTTATATAGTGACGCCTGATCGGAACTGATATAGTGTAAAGGTCTAAGTGCACTTGGAATAATTTGGACGTTAAAAATTTTGTGAATTCGGTGGAGAAAAACGTTACTTTGTCTTCTCGGGAGTTCGAGCAAAATAAAATTTTTGTTCCTTAAGTGAGTTATTTTCTAATCAAACAAAAAAATTAATTATGGAGTCTAGGTTTCGCAAAGCCTTAGGGTGAAGCGTGTCGTAACGGAGTAAACAGGAACTGGGTCGCTATTAGCGGGCGTCGCGTAAATTGATTTTTTTTTTTGTTTCTTTAGTATAAAAACTGCTTAAGGAGAGAAAAATTATTTGTGGAGTCTATATCTTCGAACATGATGCACAGATTATTCCGTTGTTATGCAAAATAAATTAATTTGATATTTGTTATTTGTTTTCATTTTAAATTATATTTGCTTAATAATCAAAAATAAATAAAGCTTTTAAAATATTTTTATATCATTGTACAACCTTTATTATGGAATGCTTTTGATAATTTAGCTAAATGGCCTTAGAATGTGTACTTTTTAAGAAATTAAAATTTGAACATATTTTGTATTTATTGTCAAATAAGAAATTATTATTGGATTTTGTTTTTTTTATACTTTATACTTACAAAGAAATGATTTCTTAAAAGGATTAATATTTTGTCAGCTAAGCAAAATCGAATTAAAATTGAACAATGGATTATATTTTAAATTAATTAAATTGGAATATTTTGTTTTTCGAAATACTTTTTGCTTACTAATCATAATAAATCAATCTGACGTAACACTTTTCGTCTATAAAAGAGAGAGTTTTCGCTGCAAGGGTGTCATAGTTAATTCAAACGCACAACGAGGTGCTTCTTAAGAACATACGGCCAAATACGAATTGGTGAAACCGGATAACTTATTATATAACGAGCCGTTACCATTAGTAAACGCATCAAAGAGTTTCGAAATTACGACTTACTACTAATAATAGGAGCTTCTGTAACCCTCGCTCCTTTCGATCATTTGGTTTACGCGGCGACCGAATCTTGCGCTCGGCTTTTTATCAATCGAGACATGGAAAAGCGGTCCTGCGATAAAAATTGCCGCTTCAAATGCGCCAATATTGTAAAGGAGGATGTGATGCAAAAAAATCTTTTCGAATTTTTGGAAATTAAAAGCCAGGAAACCCTACGACAAAGTTTCCTCGAGAAACGCATCAAAAGATGTTATCCTAAAAATGAAAAACTGGGCAGTTTAAGACGAAGGAATAATGGATATTTCCTGCTAGATGACAGGTGGATTCGGGTTTGCAAGACTTTCTTCAAAAAAACTCTCAACATAGAGGATAAAGATATCAGAGCCGTAGTTCGCGCGAACCAAAGAAAACGGTGGAAAAACGAAAATCAGCGCAGTCCATTTTGCAACGTAAACTGCGGTTTCTCGTGCGAGGGCAAAGTAGATCGAATAAGTAGACGCGAAAATTTGAAACTTTTGAACCTCGCGCCACGCGGAAGAAGGAAGATTTTGGGAGCGCTTATCAATATTGCCGAAAATATGATACCGGTGATGCGTCGCGAATTTCTAATAAGCGTTTTACTTGTTTTGTCATAAAGGGAAGAATCGAATTTGCAGGGGGTTCTTCAAAAACTTTCAATATTACGGATAATGTTATCAACGTCGTTGCAAAAAGCTCTCGGAAGGAATCCATTCGCGGGGGTCTCGTAGAACGAACATAAACTAGTTCAAGTGGAAAAGCGGTGACATGAAAACGTTACAAATTATGAAGCGGGTTCCAACGGGTAAAGTCGTGGCGTTTTTTCTTACCACTCATATTTCGTTTGCATAAACTCAATATTTTATTATACATGCAATAAAAAAATTGTTTAAAAATTGGTATCTTCATTCCTTCTTTATACCCTTTTTTTTTACAAGAAGCTAAGGCGCCACTTCGTTTCTAATTTGTTATTCATAGTTATCTATATTATATATTTTGGTTTGCTAAGCAACGTGTTTGGAATATAATTTGTTGAAAAATTAATTAAACTGGAATATAAGAACTTTGATTACCGTGAAAAAATTAAAGCGAAAAAAATCCAATCGGGGCACGAAATAACGTTACTTTTGACTTCTCGGGAGGGGGGAAAATAAATTTTTCGTTCCTAAGGCTGTTTTCTCGAGGACGAAAAAAAGTTCTGAATCTGGGCTTCGAGGTAGCAGGGTAGGTTTAAGCGTGTTTTAAGAGTAATAGATGAAACTGGGTCACTTTCGCGTCTGTCGAATCATTTTTTTCGAAGCGGGTTTCGGATATGTAAACTAAAAGCAGCTGAGTGTGTTTTATATGGTACGCCCTTTGTTACTTTCGTGGGTGCGGGCCTTGTAAGAAATTTGACAATTACATGCATTAATCTAAATTTTGGTCCTTCCCTTTATGCTCGATCGGGTTTCTAATACAAAATTTTTTTACGATCATGGCTTGCACGGGCCGGTAGTTTTAGCGGCGTACCCTTTGTCGCTGATACTGGGTTATTGGTTTTCTTGGTACTATCGAGTTTTAAGAAGAAAAATAAACTCAAAATCAAAAATTTATTTTCAATTTTAGAAATTATCTTTTTCCACGAAAGTTATCAGTTTTCCTGTATCTATCGTAGTTTTTCGAGAAAAAAAATTATATTAAAATACATCAACTATTTTGTAGTTCACGTAACAGAAAACGATCGTAAGATGATTGCACGCATCGTTTTTAGTTTTCTTGTAGCTATCGTAGTTTTTGAGAAAACGTTAATTAATTTTTAGAGGTAATTAACAAATGACTTTTTTAAAAAATTATCAATCTACGTATAAAACACGATGTACAAAGAAACTATAACATTCGGTGGAATCAGCGTAAGAAAATTGTTCTAAAATGGCAAAAAAACCTAAAGATTAGTGGGGTATTTTTATGGATACGCCAAATATCGGAAGTACAAATATAAATTGTGGAAATCAACCGTAATACTATTCTCAAAAAATGGTAAAATTTTTTTGATTATTTTGCTGGGTTTTTTATGCTATTTTTATGCAAAATACAGATGGCTCAAGAAATAATACATTCGGTGAATCAGCGTAAGAAATTGTTTCTATAAAATGTAAAATCTTTTTTTATATATTTTTGGGCATATATTAATTTGTTTTCTCGAAACTACGATAGCTACAGAAAACTATAACCTTCGTGGAATCAGCGTAAGAAATTGTTCTAAAAAAATGGCAAAAGTCTTTTATTAATTTTTTATGGTCATTCTTATTTTTACTTGATCGAGCTATGTCAGGCGAGAAATATTAACATTCGGAATCAGCGTCTGAAATTGTTCTGAAATAATGGAATTTGTTTTTGGATTTTTTTGGCTTTTTTTTTATTTTTCGAAAAGAATACGATAGCTACAGGAACTATTGTTATTTTCTATTTTTAACAATTTCTTAGCTGATTCCAAAGGTTTCTATTTTTTTTGTGCTATCGTAGTTTTTTTCCCGGAGAAAAAATGTACACAAAAAAGGAAAAAGTTCTAACAAATAATTTTTTTCCATTTCTTGAAAAATTTTTCGCTCACTACACGAATGTTATTAGTTTTCCTGTGGCTATTCGTAGTGTTGAGTTTTTTGATTAGAACTCGAGCTTATATAGTATGTTTTTGTGTTCGTTTGTTCGTCTGAGTTCGTTCGGTTTGGTCTTGTTTGAATCTAAATGAAGTCGACGGTCTAAGTGAAATTCCGGAAATAATTTGACTTAAAATTTTTTGGGAAATGTATTTTCTGTGATTTTAGATATTTCAGCTTAGACTTTGACTTATAATCAGTTTCCCGTTGCGACTTCACTATATGGGGTTTGAAGTGATAGTTTATATTAAAAGGTGGTTGCGCGATCAAGTTGATGTTTTGCGATTCCTTCGAACTCACTATAGTATAGTGGTGCCTTACGGGATCGCAAAGCGCTGAACGCTTTCAATGCCACTTTTTAGTGTATTCACTGCTTCAATCGATATAGTGACTTTCAAGGAATGATTAAGTCAAGGTTAAGGTGAAATTCTAATTACAAGAAATATTCCCGATTAATTTCTGTTAATTTTTTTTTCGGAATTTGCACTAGACCTTCGACTTATATTAGTCGAATGGCGTCACTATATGACGTCATAGTGGGTTTAACGGATAGGTATCTCGAAAACTAGGAGATGACAAGAAATTAATATACATTCCGTGAATCAGCGTAGAAAATGTGTATAAATGAAAAAAAATTTGAATTTTTTGGATAAATTTTTATTTTTTTTCTCGAAAACTACGGTAGGTACAACTAATAACATTCGTGGACTCAGCGTAAGAAAATTGTTCTTAATGCAAAAAAATTTTTTGATTTTTTTGGGGCTATTTTTCTTTTTTTTCTCAAAACTACGATAGCTAAACTAATAAAATTCGTGGAATCAGCGAAAGATAAATGGTTCTAAAAATGGCAAAAAATTTATTGATTTTTGGTCTATTTTATTTTTTTTCTCGAAAACTAGGATAGCTACAAGAACTAATAACATTCGTCGAATCAGCGTAAGAAAATTGTTCTAAAATGAAATTTTTTTTTGAATTTTTTGGGGTATTTTTATTTTTTTTCTCAAACTACGATAGTCTAGCAGAAAACAAAGAAATTTGAATTAGTAATTGTTTAAAAATGGAAAAAAAATTTTTGATTTTTTTTTGGATATTTTATTTTTTTTTCTCGGAAACTACGATAGCTCAAGAATAATAACATCTCGTGGCAATCAGCGTAAGGAAATGTTTCGTAAAAAGGAAAAAATTTTTTTTTGTATTTTTTGGGGGTATTTTATTTTTTTTTCTCAAATACGCATCCCGCTCAAGAACCTCAATCCACATTCGTGCGCTTCGCCGCTCAGCCATTCGCCTTCTACAATGTCAAAAACTTTTCTTATTTTTTTCTCTTAATTTCTTCCTCTTATCTCTCTCTTACTTCTTTTAGGGATAGCTTACAGAAACTAATAGAGTTTCAAACTAGTAAGAAAATTGTTCTGAGAATGGCAAAAATTTTTTTTTGATTTTTTGGGGTTATTTTATTTTTTTTTCGAAACTACGATAGCTACAGAAAACTAATAACTTCGTACGGAATCAGGTTTGTTGCTGCCTTACTACAAAGTATGAAATTGTATTTTTGGATTTTTTTTGCGTTTTATTTAGATTTTCGTTCGAAAATAATGTGTGTATTTAATTATTGTTTTCCAATTTTGTTAAAACAAGTTTCTTACGCTGATTAAAGGTTTATTATTTTTTTTTGATAGCTGATCGTAATATATTTTAAAATAAATAAGCCTAAAAATCAAAAAATTTATTTCCTTTTTAGAACAATATCTTACGCTGATTCCAGAATGTTATAGTTTCTTGTGCTATCGTAGTTTTTCGATTTTTTGCACGTTAGACCTTCGACTTATATCTCTGCCTGTTTGTTCGTTTGTTTGTTGAACTAATATATGTGTCGCCCTACGGGATCGCACAAGCGGCTGAACGTTTCAAAATGCCACTTTTTTGTGTATAAACTCCGCTTCAACTCGATATAGTGACGTTTAAACGGGAACTGATATAAAGGTCTAAGTGTGAATCTTATTATATATATCATATTATATATTATACTATATCTTATATATATTATATATATATAATTATATAATTATAGTGTCATAGACTATTTTTTTTATATTTTTAATTTTTTTAAAAAATCATTTAGTTTAGTTACCTTTAAAATTAATTACTAGACACTGCATTTAAGGGTGTATTAAAAAAATTAATAAGCGCGAATGAATCGGTAAGCAAGTGTTATATATATACTATATATATATATATACTATATATATGATATATATATATATATATCTTATTATATTATTTATTATATACTTATATTATTATAAGGAGATTCCGTACATGCCGCCATCCCTTATATATAAACAAAACGAACTAACAAGAAAGATAAAATCTAGATATTCCTCTTAGACTTCGACTTATCTGACTTCGCTTAGCATTCGACTTCGACTTAGCACTTAGACCTTCGACTTATGCACTTAGACCTTCGACTTAGCCTTAGACCTTCGACTTAGCACTTAGCACCTTCGACTTAGCACTTAGACCTTCGATTAACACTTGACCTTGACTTAGACTTGACCTTCGACTTTACACTTTAGCCTTCGTTAACATCTTTCGACTTGACTTTACTTGATCGACTTATACTTATGTACTTCGACTTGATTAGCTATGGTTTTTTAGTTCGTTTGTTCGTCTGACCGTTCGTTGTTTGTTTGTTGAACTAATATAAGTCGAAGGTCTAAGTGCAATTCGAAAATAGTTTCGCTAAAATTTTTGGGAAATTATTTCTCTGTGATTTTTTAGATTTTCAAACTTAGACCTTTGACTTATATCTTCCCGTTGAGACGTCACTATTTGGGGTTGAAGTGATAGTTTACTACTTACAGGTGTTGCGCGATCAGTTGATGTTTTCGGTTCCCTTCGAACGTCACTATAGTATGTGTGCCTCGGGAATCGCACCGGCTAATGCTTATACATTTTCTTTATCAGACTACTCGTCTAAACGTTATGAGTCATATGGACGCTGTTCGGAACTAATATAGGGCGAAGGTCTAAGTTTTAAATTAAAATCCAAGAAAATTTTGCCCCGGTAATTTTCTTTTCAATTTTTTTTTCGGATTTGCCTTAGACTTGACTTATACTAGTCGATGAGGCGTCAATATCTGACGTCATAGTGGGTTAACGATAGGTATCTCGAAAACTAGGAGTACAGAAACTTAATAACATTCTGTGGAATCAGCGTAAGATAATTGTTCTAAAAATGAAAAAAATTTTTGATTTTTTTTTTCTTTCTTATTTTTTTTTCTCAAAACTCGAAGCTACAAGAAAACTATAACATTCGTGGAATCAGCGTAGAAAATTGTTTTGAAAATGGCAAAAAAAAATTTTTTTGGTTTTTTGGGGCTATTTTTATTTTTTTTCTCGAAACTACGATAGCTACAAGAAAACTAATAACGTTCGTGGAATCAGCGTAAGAAATTGTTCTAAAGATGGAAAATTTTTTTTTTATTTTTGGGGCTATTTTTATTTTTTTTTCGAAACACTACGATAGTACAGAAACTACATAACATTCGTGGAATAGCGTAAGACTGGGTAAATTTCATTTTTTCGTCTGAGCTTCGATTATTATATTATTAATATATAATCATATATATTATATATATATATATTTATATATATATATTTATATATATTTTATATATTATATATATATATATATATATATAGGTTAAGTGTCTAAAGCTGACATCATGTACTAGAGAACCAGACCTCAGTAAGGCATAACACGATTGGGTTGCATATGCATGGCAAGAAAAAGACTTTGACCGCAAAAAATAGGGCGCCCGAGCGTTAGGGGTGTTTAAAACTAAGGAATACCGTATACCACACCGATGTCAGGAGTCGGGGTTCTCGGCTCTAGGTGGACTACGGGGGGGATTACCCCCCCTTCGTCCCCATCGGCTCGAGCCCCCTAAAAAGGTAAACTCCTTTTTTAGGGGGCTCGAGCCGAGCCTCCTATATTGAATAAGTGATATTTATATATTATATATAATATATTATTATATATATATAATCTATATTATATACTTATTATATATAATATTAATATATTATTATTATATATATATATATTTTAACACTTTGCTTTACGTTATTTATTTATGCATTTATTTAATTTTTTTTTTAATGTACGTCACCTTCAATTCAGTTTTCTTGTTATAAAATGTAAAAGCGTTAATAAGTTCGTTAATGATTTTTTTTTAAAAAAAATTAATAAATACTACGATAAAAACTACGACTAGCTACAAGAACTAATACTCGTGGAATAGCGTAAGAAATTGTTCTAAAATGGCAAAATTTTTTTGTGATTTTTTTGGGGGCTATTTTATTTTTTTTCTGAAACTAACGTATAGCCTAGAAACTAATACTTCGTGGAATGTAAGATAAATTGTTCTAAAAAAATGGCAAATTTTTTGATTTTGGGGGTATTTTATTTTTTTCTCAAAACTACGATAGCTACAAGAACAACCTTCGTGGAATCAGCGTAAGAAATTGGTTTTTGCTGTAAAAATTTTTTTAATTTTTTTGGGATATTTTATTTTTTTTCCTCGAAGACTACGATAAGCTACAAGAAAATAATAAATTCGTGAATCAGCTAGACATTGTCTAAAAATGGAAAAAATTTTTTTTGATTTTTGGGGTTATTTTTTTTTTCTTCGAAAACTAGATAGCTAAGCAAACTAATACATTCCGTGGATCAGCGTAAGAAAAGTTGTTTGAAAATATGGGTGTGTTTTTCGTCGATTTTTTTTGGTTATTTATTCTATTTTTCAGAAACTACGATAGCTACAGGGAAACTATTGTTTTCATTTTTAAAACAATTTTCTTCGGGCATTATTAAAAAGGTTTTTATTTTCCTCGTATTATAGAAGCTTTTGAGAATCAAATTTACCAAAAAAATCAAAATTTTATGTTTCCATTTTCTGAAAACCTCTATAACTATGATTCATGGTATAGATAGTATTTTTTTGGTTATTCGTTGTTTTCGAGTTTTTTGCACTTAGCCCTTCGACTTATATCTATGTTTTGTGTTTGTTTGTTCGTCTGACCGTTCGTCTGTTTGTTTAGTTTTGACTAATATGAGTCGAAGGTCTAGGTGCATTCCGAAAAATAATTCGACTAAATTTTTTTGGGAAATTTTTTGCTCTCTGCTTTTATATTTGCAAATTTACATTTTGGTGTAGATCAGCTGTTGTTGTGACGTCAGTATATGGGGTTGAAGTGATAGTTTATACCTTGAAGAGTGTTGCGACCGAAGTAAGGTTCGATCGTTGTTGTTCATTCCTTCGCACGTCAACTATAGTATAAGTGTCGCCTACGGATGCAAAAGCGGCTGAAGCTTCAAATGCACTTTTTGTGTATTAACTCGCTTCAACTCGATATAGTGGAGTTTCACGGGAATGTATAGTAAGGTCTAGTGTGAAATTCTAAAATAAAGAAATATTTCCCCGATTAATTTTTGTTCAATTTTTTTTTCGGAATTTGACTTGATTCGACTAATTGTCCGATGGGCGTCACTATTGACGTCATAGTGGGTTTACGAGTAGTATCTCGAAACTAGGATACGCTACGAAACTATAACATTTCGTGAATCGGTAAGAAATGTTTCTAAAAATGAAAAAAAATTTTTTGAATTTTGGGATTATTTTATTTGTTTTTCCGAAAACTCGATGCTACAGAACTTTATAACATTCGTGGAATCAGGGTAAGAAAATTGTTCTAAAAATGGAAAAAGATTTTTTTATTTTTTGGGCTATTTTTTTTTTTTCTAAAAATGAAAATTCTACTAATAACATTCGTGAATCAGCGTAAGATAATTGTTCTAAAATGGAAAAAAAATTCTATGATTTTTTGGGGTTATATATAATATATATATATAAGAAACTGATGCTACAAGAAACTAATAACATTCGTGGATAGCGTAAGAAAATTGTTCTAAAATGGCAAAAAAATTTTTTTGATTTTTTGGGCTATTTTATTTTTTTTCTCAAAACTACGATAGTCAAGAAAACAAATAGATCGATGTGACTTAAGAAATTGTTCAAAAATGGGAAATTTTTGAATTTTTTTGATATTTTTTATTTTTTCTCGAAAAAAAAATCGCAAGAAAACTAATACATTCGTGGAATCAGCGTAAGATGTTTGTTCTAAAAAAATTTGTGTTTGGTTTTTTTGGTTATTAATTTTATTTTCCTAACTGAAAACTAGACTGGTACAGGAAACTATGTTTTTCCATTTTTAAAACAGTTAATTATGTGTTCAAAAGGTTTTAATTTTTTTGTGAAAATTCGTATTTTTCGAGAAAAAAAAATAAATACCAAAAATCAAAATTTTTTTTTTTTCCTTTTTGAACCCTTACGAATTCAACGGAATTGTTATTAGTTTTTCTTGTAGCGATCGTAGTTTTTCGAGTTTTTTGCACTTAGACCTCGACTTTATTCTGACCGTTCGTTCGTTTTGTTTGTTGACTAATATTGTGTGCCTACGGCGAATCGCAAAGGCGGTGAAGCTTTCAAATGCACTTTTTAGCTGTATAAACTCGTTAACTCGATATAGTGAGTTTCAACGGACTATTGTCAAGGCTAAGTGTGAAATTCTTATATTATATATATATCATATATTATATATATTATATAATATTTATATATTTAATTTATATATATTACTATATTATTTTTAATATATATATCTATATTATATATTTAATATATATAGTATATATATATTATATATATATTATTATATAATATATCTACTACTATATTTTTATATATATAGTGTATAGATATTATTTATTTTAATTTTTTTTAAAAAAATCATTTGTTTTAGTTAACTCTTAAAATATATTAACATATATACTGTCGGGCGGGGTGACTAATTAAAAAAAATTAATAGTGCGGAATGAATAACGGTAAGCAAAGGTGCTTAATATACGTATTATATATGATTATTATATAATATATTTTTATATATATATATATATATTATTTATTATATATGATATATATTAGTATATATATAATTTATTATTATATTTATATATATTATTATATATATATATTTAATATATATATATATATTATATATATATATATATATATTATATATATATAAAACACGACAAACAGAAAGAATCAAAATCTAACGATATTCCTTCTTAGCCTTCGACTTATACTTAGAACCTTCGACTTAGCACTTAGACCTCACTTACACTTTAGACCTCGACTTAGCTTAGACTTGACTTACTTAGACCTTCGCTTTAGCACTTAGACCTTCGATAACATTAGACTTCGATTAGCACTTAGACCTTCGACTTACATTAGTTCCAATAGCACTTAGACCTTCGACTTGCACTTAGACCTTCGACTTACACTTTAGACTTCGACTTAAACACTTGACCTTCGACTTTAAATTAGACTTTCGACTTAGGCACTTAGACCTTGACTTTACTTAGACTATTCGACTTATACTTATACCTTCGACTTATTAGTTATTGTTTTTAGTTTCGTTGTTGTCTGACGTTGTTCGTTTGTTTTGTTGAACCTAATATAACTTCTGCTCTACTTGAATTCCGACTAAACTTTCTTTTGGGAATTATTTTTCTCTTGTGATTTTTTTAGATTTAACTTAGACCTTTGACTTATATCAGTTTCCGTTGATACGTCACTATATGGGGTTTAAGTGATAGTTTATACCTTAAAAGGTGTTGCGGCGATCAGTTAGATCGTTTTCGGTTCCCTCGCACACGTCACTATAGTATAGTGGTGCTTAACGGGTCCGGCAAACGGGGATAATGCTTTAATAGCATTTTTTCCCTTTAAAGCTAGACTAGTTAAACGCGATTATTGAGTATATAGTGAGCTGTTCGGGAACTAATTGGGAAGTGTCTAGTTATTAAAAATAAAAGAAATATTTTCCCCGAACTTTTCTGTTTGAAGTTTTTTTTCGGAATTTTGATTAACTTCGACTTATATTGGTCCAGCCTTGTCGTCAAGTACGTCATAGTGGGTTTAACGTAGGTATGCTCGAAACTAGGATAGCTCAGAAACTAATAAATTCGTGGATCAGCGTAAATATGTGTCTAAAATTGAAAAAAAAATTTTGATTTTTTTTTATATTTTATTTTTTTTTCTCGAAACTACGATAGCTACAGAAAATATAACATTCGTGATCATCAGCTAGTGTCAACCCAAAATGGGCAAAAATTTTTTTTTGTTTTTTGGGGCTATTTGTTATTTTTTTTTCTCAAAAACTAGGATAGGTACAAGAAAACATCGTGGAATAAAGCGTAAGAATTGTTTTAAAAATGAAAAAAAATTTTTGAATTTTTTTGGGATATTTTATTTTTTTTTCTCGAAAACTAGGATAGCTACAAGAAAATATAACATTCATGGAATCAGCGTAGGAAGATTGTTCTAAAAAGTGGCAAAAAATTGTTTTTTATTTTTTGGGGCTTTTTATTTTTTTTCTCGAAAACTACGATTAGCTTACAGAAAACTAATACATTCGTGGAATCAGCGTAAGAAAATTGGGTAAATTTATTTTGCTGACTGAGCGTTCGATTTATATATATATAATATATATATTATTACTATATATATATATATAATTTTTATATATTTACTATGTATTTATATTATATATATTATACTATTATTCTATATATTATAGGTTAGTGTCTAATGACATCTGTACTAGAGAAACAGCACCTACTTAGTAAGGATCACATTGTTGCATTGCATGGCACAGAAAAAAGCATTTGACCCGCAAAAAATAGGGCGCCAGAGTGTTAGGGGTGTTTAAAACGTATACCACACCGATGTCAGGAGTCGGGGGTCTTCGGCCTCTTAGGTGGCTACGGGGGGATATCCCCCTCCGGGGTATGACACTCCCCCTTGTCCATTCCGGTCGAAAAGCCCCCTACAGGGGTAACTCCTTTTAGGGGGCTCGAGCGAGCCGACGGGGATGATACTTATATTATATAATCTTAATATATATTATATATTTTATTATATATATTATATATATATTTATATATATATTATATCTATTTTAACTTTAGGAAAAGACATTTATTTGTCGTATTTATTTAATTTTTTTTTTAATTTAGTCACTCTTTTTTTTTTTTTCTAATGTTAATTAATTTTAAGTAGTCTATGAGTTTTTTATATTTTATTTTCACGAAAACTACGATAGCTACAAGAAACTGAATGACATTCGTGAATAAGCGTAACAATCATTTGCAAAACCACAAATTTTTTTGGATTTTTTGGGGGTATTTTATTTTTTTTCTCAAAATACGATAGTGACGATTAACATTCGTGGAATCAGCGTAAGACAATTGTTCTAAAAATGTAAAAAAAAATTTTTTAATTTTTTTTGGGTATTTTTTTTTTTCTCGAAACTACGAAGCTAGAAACTATAAATTCGTGGATAGCGTAAGAAATTGTTCAAAAATGGAAGATTTTTGCTTTTTTTGGGTTATTTTTTTTTTTTTCTCGAACTACCAACTATTCTATTTCCACTTCGTGGAATAGCGTAGAAATGTTTAATATGGAAATTTGTTTTTGGATTTTTTGTTTTTTATTTTATTTTCTGAACTTAATAGCTACAGGGAAACGTAATACTTTTCCATTTTTAAACCATTTCTTACGCTGATTCCAAAGGTTTTATTTTTTTTGTAGCTATCGTAGTTTCTCGAAAAAAAAATAAACGCACAAAAAAATAAATTGCTGCGGCATGGCGCGCTGGGGGAAGGGCGTAGAACATATTCTGTGATTCACGAATTTTTAGTTTTCTTGTGTAATATAGTTCGGGTTTTTGCACTAGCTTGACTTTATATAGGATGTTTTGTGGTTCGTTTGTTGTCTGATCCGTTCGGCTTCGTTTGGTTTGTTGGAACTAATATAGGGTCCGAAAGGTTTCTAAGTGCAATTCCGAAAATAATTTCGACTTATTTTTTGGATTGTTAACTGTATTTTAGTTCTTTTTTTTTTTTTTTTTTTTTTTTTTTTTTTTTTTTTTTTTTTTTTTTTTTTTTTTTTTTTTTTTTTTTTTTTTTTTTTTTTTTATTTTTTTTTTTTTTTTTTTTTTTTTTTTTTTTATTT
>JABUQX010139591.1:0-17500 GCA_015478945.1 Trachelipus rathkii
AGTGGTTCTTCATAAGTCAGACCGCAACGGCGGGCGATACCTTCACCTATTTCATGTAGATCATTAGGGTAAAATGTTTTTATTTTAGGTGCAGTTTCGTCTGGCTTTTTAGGTACATGGTTGTGGAGCTTATAGCATGCAGCTATAGCCCTGAACCCACATCCTACACTTGTTCTTATTGACCTATTCTTGTTATTTATACCTAAGTGTACTTTATTAACATCTTTATGTTTAAAGTTCACAGAGGAAGGATCAATTGGACCATTACCCTCTGGATTATGACATATCTGTACATCTACATTGAATTCATCCAACATGGCTTGGTCACCAGATTGAAAGAGTTCTAGAAAACGATCCGACAGATACTTAGCCAGATTTGGTCGAGATATCTCTTCATGAGGAATGCGGATGTGAAATTGGCCTCCATTCCTATCCGTAAAAAGGAAACCTACCCTGAGGGTATATTCCCGATATGTCACTACGCTTCTCACCTGTTCTATCACGCTGTGTACGACAGCTACTAGCACCTCATTAATGTCACGATTGCCGTTAAAGATCCGTCTGGTGTCGATTCGCACTCTGAAGCGGTGTTGATCGATAATCCCTGAATTACGCGTAGACCCTTCACGTGTTACCTTCAACAGTTCAGTCGAGAAAGGTGCAGGTGGTTCATCAACCTCCTCCTCATCGTCGTGAAACACCTCAACACGTGAAGGGCCCGCAACAGCCCCGTCATCTACAATCCGTCCTGGATTCCCTTTCTGTTTAGGTTTTTTCTGGAAAAAGAATGAAAATTCATAAACAACTGTGTAACATACTAATATGTAACAATATTTTTCCAGTAATATTTTTCAGTAATATATAGAATAATTAGATTGTAACTTACCGACGAAGTCGAAGGGGGGATATTCGCTTCAGATAAGGGAGCGGGGGTAGCTGCACGTGTATCTGTAGATTCACCAGTATTTAAGTCTGATTGTTTTCGCTGAGGCCCTCCAGATGATTTCTGTTGAAAGGTGAAAAAGAACGTGTAAGCTAAATGTAGATTGTTATAGTGATGATATATACGTATTCCAGAATTTGAAATATGCTTACCTGTCCTTGTTTTCCCGTCTCAGCTTTGAGAAACCTAGAAGCACCTGATGCGCCCTGGCGTGTATCGCTTGGATTGGATTTACCAGCTACTGCACCACCACCTATTGGCTCGTTATGGTTTTGGGCATCAGCGATACGACGAAGTCTGCGCCGTTCATATTTGGAGATTAACCTCTTCTTATTAGGACTGTTGGGCTTCCTACGTGTAATCTATAGAGGAAAGAAAACATGTATGTAAATATAAAAACTAAATGTAGATTGCTATAAAGGTATATAGGAAAATCATGTATTTAAATACACATACCGTTCCTTGATTTCCTTCGCTACTGGATCGGCTTGTAGAAATACTTCCTCCAACAAGCGGTGCAGCACCTGCCTCGGTCGTATCACTGGCTGTTGCTTCTGCTCTGGATCGTTCTGCGTTATCCCGTTGAAGATTTCGGCGCTCGAGTTTGGATATCAACCTTCTCTTAACAGGACTAATTGCATTCCGTCCACCTCTGACTTTATTGACACATTGTTATTCTAAATTAAAGATTTCTACAACAAAAATAAAAAATTATAAGTATATATATATATTCTATAATAATATAATGTATATAAACGTATAAGTTCATATACCTCTCACTTATATATATAAGATAAATATATATATTATAATAATATATATATATAAAAGAATATCTATTGTAATAACGGCTATGAATATAATAACGGTTAAGAAATAATTTAGAAACTTACTCTAGGTCGGATCCTATTTTCAGTAGGTTGAGGACTAAGAAATAAGTCCGTCTTTCTCTCAGCTTCAAGTAACGCTCGCACATATTCCTCATCACTATCCGCAGATATATCAAGATCAACTTCATTAGTGGTAGCCGGTACAGGTTGAGGTATTTCGTTCTCGGTCGGTTCAACCACCTTACGCTGTAAAATAAATATGAATATATATATTATAATAATAATTATAATAATAATAATAATAATAATAATAATAATAATAATAATAATAATAATAATAATAATAATAATAATAATATATATATATATATATATATATATATATTATAATAATAATAATAAAAATTTAACGTCATTTACCCTTTTGCGCGGCAGGGCTGTATTCTGTCTTCGTTCATCATCAGCTTCGACTGCCTTTTCATAGGCCCGCACAGCTTCTACTAATTCCACCTCTTCGCCAACTTCCACGAGTACGGACTCAGCCACAGTTTCGTCATCTCCACTGAAAGTACGTTTTAAGCCACGTTTTTGCTTATCTGCAGACATATTTTCGTTTTCTTCTTCCACCAAACGTAAAACACTGAAACAGAATATAATATAATGTAATATATATATATGTATGATGATATAGTAGTATGACTAGTATATTCTATAGTATATGTACATATCATACTATATATATATATATATATATATATAGTTTATATATATTATATATATATATATATATATGATATAATATATATACTATTATATATATATATAGTATATATATACTGGGTAAATTAAAATAAATTATTATATTATTAAATTTCGAATATATATATATATATATATAAACATATTATTACATTGGAGGCGTTGTTTCACAGCCAATACGATGCAACCCCTGAAACACACTGAATAAATTTGCCTTGACGTCTAGGTTTTTTATACGTCACATTTTAGCCCTGAGGGCGTGTATTTTAAGCCTAATAGGTAACCCCTGTACAGGAATGCTCGTAAAGGTTAACTAGTACTCTTTAAAGTTTACATATGTATTTCAAATGAGGAACAATGTCTTAAATCTAATAATAATATATATATATATATATATAATATGATATTTTAATATTAATATATTTGCGAGTGAAATTAATTTTAATTAGTTTTATTAATTTTTATATATATATATAAGAGGAGGAAATATTATTATGCGCTATAGTTTCTTTTTAAAATAGACGGAATACGTTGAGGAATCATACACTGAAACGCAATTATAAAAATATTCTTTTATTGAGTAAAATTACATCATTTTTAGAATTTCCTGAACAATAATAAAATCGTTGAGTATTGGGTTTTTAGCTGAGAATACATTAACGAGATCTTCAAGAGGGCGATTTTTAAGTAATCCTTGTAAAAAGTAAACGGCATAGAGTCCACATAGCTGTGACGAGTATGATTGTATCGGAAACGTTAAGGTTTTCATATAGCTTGAATTATTGTTTCTTAGGAATTGCTTTATATAAGGGGCTGAATATATATTCGATTGATGCAGGGAATCAACTAGAATCATACAGTTTTCATCAAGTTTGTATAGTACAGCCCAATGACCCTGAGCAGTTTCCCATCTAGGTGAAGTGTTAAATATCAACCCTTCGTTTACTCTTATTTTTATATCTTCTAATTCATTACTGGCATACGTATGCTTGAAACCCCTTACTGATGTCAGTAATACGCCAAGTTCGGTCTCGTTCATGTTTAACCGGTTAGAAGCACGTTTCTAACCCTGTCTAGTTCAATGAGACTCTGGTATTCCATATAGACCAAGACTGAAACAGGAACCTGTAAGCTCGATGCAAAATTTAAATTCAGTCCTAAGGTTCCACTCGTTACAGCGCCTAAATGAGTAGAGGTAGACGAAGAAAGATCGGCCGTTAGTTCATAAGCATCATCAAACTTAGAATTGTCAAACAGTAATCTTGTTAGTGTAAATTCGGCCGTCCTAGAATCACTAGCACTGGCACAGTTTGGGGTAAGCTATCAGATCGGTAGAAAGGCCGAGAACACCACGACTCCATAGGGAATGGTGCATACAAGAGAACGTTTCGGTAGCCTACCTGTGTGAATTGGTGCTACGATTTGAAGATGAAATTCCGCTTTTAATTGAAATGTTAGGAATTTAAAGGTGGGCTTTTTAACTTGCCCTTACTGACAGCAGTATGCTCCAAGCAAGTCCCTGACTTCACAACTTTCATAGGGCAGAGTCGCATTAACGGTGTTGGGAAGGGTGTTAATATTTGATAAAACCAAGGTGGTAAAGTTAAAAATCCTTTGTCTCCACCCGTATCAACGGGTACTTTGCGGTTGAGGAAAGAAGTGATTTTTCAATTTCAAGATGTCTGTTAGCTGTGAGTTTCACTTTGCGTACATAAATATAGGTCTCCAACAATTTGAAAATTGGGGATGGTGGAGTACTCGTAGCACCACTTTTAGTGTGTACTTTCAAAGCAAACTGTGGTGCAGCCCTAGTCAATTTCAACTTAAGTTCCACCCCTGGGAGTAGAAGTCGCTCCTGATTAAGTAGATCCCCCATTAGTCGACCGTAAAATTCGTAGGTGTTACTTGGAGATTTCGCAGCCCTGTCAATATGCTTATCTACATCTTTAAAGCTGTAGAACCCACAGGATTGCAGGTGGGATTGTTTCGCATCTTCACTAAAGTTTAAAAGATTGTTGATGTAGCATTTGTAGGGGTATAAGGCTGTAGCTGAATTAACAGGTGTTTCATTAAGGAATATTTCCAGCTGACTGAAAGCGGTATACAAGAAGTTACTCTCGAGTGTAAAACGACATGATCATAATACGATATTGGATAGGTCGCTTCCGTATCTTGATAAAAGTATTCAAACCTTCAAGTATAAATGGAATGTCGCTGGGGTCGCTGTAAAAGTCCCCCCCGAACCAGTAACTATAAACTCTAAAGGTGCATCGCTATTGGTAATCGAGTGAGTGGGATTGATAGATACGTAATTGCTATTAAGCAGACTAACTTGGGTGGGCGGAACATTAAAAAGATTTAATTCTGATTTACAACAGCCATGAGACGCACTGGTTAAGAAATGCATCCTGTCGGGTCAAAAGCTTTCCTAAGAATGAATAGAATATAATATCACACCTCTTATATACTTTACCTAGATAAGGTTATATATATTCTGATGAGCCCTCAGTTCCATTGTAACCTTTAGGCGAGTAAGAAGTGTTATCGAACCTTCGTGTAAAGAACCTTGCTATTTTACTGTGTTCATCATGCTCAGAGCTAACCGTTTCATCTCTATACAGGACATTGTACAGTGGGAGGAAATTCTTCCCGTCTATGGAGTTTTCAATTGTTTATAAAAAAGAAGACCCGAAGGTGTGAATTTTACAAGGTGTACTAGGCTCCCCTACAAATAATAGTAACCACAGGCGTATTTATAGAATACAGAAGAACTTACTTATGTATGGTTTACAGGCCGAAACATTCATTTCGCAGTGTAGTAATCCATCGGGCAGTTTAAAATCGGCTCAGAAAAGTAGTTATCCATCCAGCAGTGTAACGAGGAAACTAAAACAACGGGGCACTATGAGGTTTTCAAAAGAAAACATACATAACCAGAATGGAGGTAGAGTATGAGAGCGTATAACTCGTGTAACATTTAAACGCACCCGTTACGGTTCCTTTATTACAGGAAATACAACAGTTGAATATATGACCGAGATTCGCGAAGAGGAGGGTGTTATTACAGGTGTAAGGTCAGAAATGTAATGAGTAATTCAACGTAATACGGCCCATTATATGCGTGGTATGAGAATACTACACATTTAAGAAAATGCTTGCGGGTAACTCTGAAGATATTATTGAATACTTCTTGAGATCCCTAGATATGTATAAATTTATTTCAATGTTTAAAAAACAATGGTGTGATTCTATTTACACTGATGGCCCAGAAAATAAACATGCTATGATTTCTATACGTGATCTTTTCGCATATATATTAGGAGATGGGGCGCATGTACTAAGAGAATACCTATTGGAAAACGACCTGAACGAGTGGCATATTTGTAAAGCTTTCGAAAGAGTAAGTTTGAAATAAGCGTAGAACGAATCTTTAGGTTTAACGTATAAATATATTTAAAAAGGAAATCTATGTATACTACATCCTTACTGAACTAACAGATGTCAATCATGGAGGACGTGCATAAATTCATGTTCCGTACACCCGCGACGTGTCTTATAGCCGGTCCAACTGGCTGCGGAAAAACATTTGCGATACTAAAATTATTAAGTGAATTAGAGATATTTGAAGAGCCACCTGTGAAAATAATATGGTGCTATAACGTATTTCAGTCGAAGTTTAACGAATATAAAAACCTTATTCATTTCCATGAAGGCATCTACGACGTAAAATCGTTAGAGAACATAAAAGGACATAAGGTAATAATACTGGATGACCTTATGCATAAGGTGAATATTGAGATAGCAGAAACATTTACAGTTTATTCTCATCATCTAAATATCTCGGTGTTCTTCATAACCCAGAACATTTTTCACCAAAGCAAGCATATGCGTAGTATCTCATTGAATACACAGTATTTGATTCTTTTCGGACAGAGACGCGACATGAGTCAGATCAACGTGCTAGCCCAGTCAACATGTTCCCCTTCAAAGGAAAGGAGTTCTTAAAAAGTATATAAGGTTAACATGTCCCCCCACGGTTATTTGGATGTGCGAACTTCACCCTAAAAACACATACAGAGTGCTGCTCCGCACAAACATTCTACCTTCCGAAATCGAAACTGTTTATATTCCTGAGTAATGTTGATAAAGAAATATTTACCGTTGATGAAAAATTATAAGAAACTTAGTAAAAAAGAAAAAGAGAAATTACTAAAAAACACTGCATTTGTAAACTGTATCTGCGAGATCTGCTTAAATATGGTAAAACAGGTCATACCATTGAAAACTGGTCAGAAGAGAAAGTTACGTCGTCACAGCAACATCATTCGTAAACTTGTCCGTAAAGTTAAGACGAATAAGAATTTAAAGCATAAAAAGAAGCTGTTACAGCAAGGTGGAGGAGTTTTCCTTCCATTACTCTTCTCCGTAGTTGGCCCTTTGTTGTCTAAACTGCTAACAGGAAATCACACGTAAGAATGAAGAAGGCTGTAGTAATCCCCTTCGAGCAGTATACAAAGCTACAGGATAATTCTCTGATTATTCCTCAACCTCTTCCCGAAACATTACTCGATCCGCGAGTTGAACAGATACGTATTTTTGAAAAGGAATTAGCAGAAATATTAACTTCAAAAGTTAATGTAGACGAGAAAAGGATGAAATATCAGGAAATATTACAAAAATTATTAGAAGTCAAAGAGAAGTATACAGGAATGCATCTCATATTTCAAATGCAGTTTCACAAAGGGACTATGAAAGAAAGGATTTTAAAAAGGTTTTAGAAAACAGCTTGCCACCTACATTGAAGAATAAAGGAAAACGCATTAATATATACTTTAAAAAAAGACCAGTTAACTGGAAGAATTGGGACAGATTGTGAGTAAATGAATCAACCCTTCAAGCGTTCAAATATAGTCAAGACGTTGGTCCTCAGACTTAGCTCGGATTGGACAAAAGAAGCCTATACCAGGATGGGATGTCATTAAACGCGAGTTACAGGGGATCAATTTTCCACGTAGCTTAATTCATAATAAGCAGAGGCTACAGGATTGGGATAATCAATCATCGGTTTCCGAACCTGTAGGTCCTAATGAGCGTCCTTACAAGGGAATATTACATCGTAAGAGCAAAACAATAAGTAGTCCACAAGTAATAAGAAAAAAGGGAAATGAATTAGCGCGAAACTGGTTAAGAATGTAATATACATTACGGCATTTGAATACAAAGATACAACTGTGTCACTCTCATCATAAAATATACAGAAACAGAATCGTGCAAGGATATACAGGAATACACAAGAACATTCTTGTATATACAAGAACGACGTTAACTCAATTAGGCCTAAAAGTGTAACTCCGCCTCTTATGTTTCACCATCATAACTCTTAAGCCTAATCAGCTGATTGGTTGAGGGACCGTAAGACAGTAATCGGGGGTGGAGCTAAATAAGCTCCGCCCACCTCTTATTCATGTATATAAACCCTGTGCGTGCTCTGGCAAGCCATATATTTGTATTCCTTCCTTCCAGTGGTTAGTAGTTGTATTACGAACGAAATGGCGTGCCTAGTTAGAAATATCACGGTCAGTGAGCTATCGTCTTGGTCTGTGGTACATCAGAATTGTGCTGTTATCTTACGTTTTAGAAGGAGGCCTTCAGGGGATCGCTACATTACCTGCTTAGCCCCCCTCCCAGCTTATAATAAGCCTTTGTTCATCTCGGTTGAAAGTCTCAGCGTAATCATGGAAGCTGTTTCGGACTGGGTAGCTAAAGACTACATAAACCTCAGTTTGTTAAATGAATGGGGGTTATCTGTATCACAGGGTGGTCCTGACGATCACAAGCGTTTAACCTTGGTTTTTTCCTTACATGAAAACATTCCAAGGGTACATATAGGCTGTTGGCTTCGACGTAATGCGTCATCTGTTTTCTCATCAAGTGCACATGCCGTAACAATAAGTGGTAAAGAAGACATCGAGTTGTTCCTAAAGATGAACGAAGAATTCCTACATAGATTAGAAGATACGAATACCTTGGAGGACCTCATACACACAGCGTATCGATTGGTTTACGGTATCTATAGTGATAGTTTTATGTTTAACTCTAACAACGTTACTAAGATGATGGAGGTTGTAGACCTTAGTCGTTTTACTCATGTATGGAACGAGGAAATGACCGGTGAAAGATGTAAAAATCATACTCTGAAGATTTCAGCTGCAGAAATGTACTCCTTCATTACGGGGGAGGGAAGGGTAGGATTAGATTCCTACATCGAAACGACGCAAGCAATTCTCGATGCATTAAAGTAATTATTATTATTATTACTGTAAATATTACTACCTCTGTGTAAATATTACCGTAGCATTGTAAATAAAATGTTTTTTATATTTTTACATTTCCTTATCCTTTTCATTTTTTGGGCCTGTGCCTATATATATAAATTTATTTATTATTTTATTTATTTAAATTTATTTATTTTCTTTTATATATACATGAAATATATATATATCTATATTATATATTATACTTTATATTATATATAATAAAATAATATTTAATATAATATGATCATATTTTATCTACTCTTATTAATATTATTTATTTATTTTTATTTAATTTTATTTTATTTAATTTTATTTAATTTTATATTATTTTTATTTTTATTTTACTTTATTATTTTATTATCTTATTATTTTATTATTTATTTTTATTATTTTTATTATTTATATATATATATATATATATATATATATATATATATATATATATATATATATATATATATATTATATATATATATATATATCTGATACTGAATATATATAATATATATATATATATATAATATATATATATAGTATTTGTCTAATTATTAAGACATGTATTATTATTATAAAGTTTACCTTATTTTTTATTTCAATTTTAATTTTATTGTAATTTTATTTAATTTATTTATATTATCTTTTATTATTTCATTTTCTTTATTATTTTATTCTTTTTTTATCTTTGCTTATTATTTTTATTATTTTTATTATATATAATTATTAATATATTATATATAACTATATATATCAGTATATATATAATATATATATAATATATATTATAGGTATAAGCCGTTTACATATTGATCAGTAGTTAGCATGGGTGCGAAGGAGATAGTTGATAAACATTACTTCAACCTGAGGGAACCAAATAGTTTTGGGGGTTTCACTAGATTCGCATTAAGATATCCTGATATTGAGAAAAAAGAGCTAAAAAAATATCTAGAGGGGGAAGAGGCATTTACTCTACATAAGCCTGTAAGAAAAAAATTTCCTACCCGGAAAACCATAGCCTCCCAGGTCGATAGTGTGTGGCAATTAGATTTAACTGAGATGATTAAATATAGTTCTTATAATAACGGTTTTCAATACATACTTTTTACTATTGACGTATACTCTAGATACCTATGGCTGAAACCCTTAAAAGATAAAAGATCAGCTACAGTAGCCAGTGCAGTACTTGAAATTATAAAGGACGAACGGAGAACACCTAAATCATTTTGGACAGATTCAGGAATGGAGTTCAAGGGCAGCGGGTTTCAGGAGATGCTCTGGGAGTATGGTATAAGCTATTACAATACATTTTCCGTAAACAAAGCTGCCATAGTTGAAAGAGTACAGCGTACTATTAAAGAGCGCATGCATAGGTATTTTACTAAGATGAACACTTTTAAATATATTGATATACTGGATGACCTGGCTTATTCTTATAACAGATCTTACCATAGAACTATAAAGTCAACTCCTTTAGAAATGTCAAAAACGAGAGGTTATACATCGTATAGGGGTGAAAAGGGAAACAAAAGATAATTCAGGAATAAAGGTAAACGATTATGTAAGAGTATCTCGAACAGCCGAAAGATTCAGAAAGGGTTATGAAACCGGATGGACTACGGAAGTTTTTAAAGTTCACAATATCCGACCCCTAAGCCGTGACAGTTTAAAGCTATATTATCTGGAGGATTTAGATGGTGAAAAAATAAAAGGAGGGTTCTATAAACAAGAAATACAAAAAGTCAGGTTCAATCCTGCAACTCACGAATATAAAATTGAAAAAATATTAGGTGCAAAAGGTAAAGGAAAAAATAAACAGGTACTGGTGAAATGGAGGGGGTATCCTGCTAAGTTTAATACTTATATAAAAGCAAGTGAAGTTAAGAATCATTAAGCAGTTGATATTATAATCATGGAGAGGTTAGATCACTTTTATTTAACTCTACCATCTTCAGCATCCATGGATTTACATCCTGATAATAAACTCGCTGATTTTACTACTGAGCTAATTAACCATGTTTACCTTGAACGATCAGCTTATGAGGTGGGATTATGTGAAATGATATTAAATACGGACGTAGAAAATTTACCACCCGATCTATTGGATGACGGTGTACAGAAGTGTAGAATGTGTTGAAACTATATTACAAGCGGAAGGTACTCGTTTTCTGAAAAGGACTACAACTGCCAAAAAGGTGAATACGTCCACATTGCTACAAAAGAATACTTCATTGAAGAATTTGCTCTGCGACGGTCTTATTTTAAATCAGTACCTGCTATTTTCAGTCATTTAAACGATCTCTTTGATATGAGTATTATGTGTAAGGATTTGATATACAAAACTGATATGCGAACCAATGAAGATAAAGTAATAATATCTTTAAGATCAAAAGCAAGTGTAAACCTGCGAGACCGTGATACGTTTTTTCTCGAGCGATCACAATGGCAGCGAAAACATATTCGTAAAAGGTTTGGTGAGCTGGATATACTTCACGATATCCCTACTATGCTGAAGAGGGTTATACTTTCTGTGGAGAATAAACCCTTAACTTGGCATGAGCAAAAAGATGACGCAGACCGCGTACTGCATTATACATGTACCCCCTCCGAGATGCTCAGTCGACCTGGTATGGCTTACATCTACACCGATCTTGTTTCACATCAGTATGTAGGTAACGTTACAGCCCCTTTGTTACGAGTTGTCCACCTTACTGATAAGGTGATCACCTTTCCGAATGTTCATTACCTTCCTCTAAGTAAATCCGAAATTTGCTCTATAAGGGTATACATTAAAGACGTAGAGGGAAATGCATACCGCTTTACACCGGGCAGCCTAATATGTAAAATGCACGTACGGCGGAAAAGGTATTACTAGACTTTATACGTGAAGACACTATATCGAACTTGTGAGGTACGGTTGCATCTATTTAAATCAATGCATAGTTGGTTTCCGCTCATTCAATAACTATCTCTTATACTGTAAAGTTTAGTTAAAAGAAATCCTCTAGTTGTTGAAAATGAGGGCTGAGAGGTACTTTGTTGGCTCTAGAATCCAACGCGGCCATGGTGTTTCAGGTTTCTTTGCCCGGCTCTTGAGAGGTGCAATGCCTCTTTTGAAACGCAGCGGGACCTATATAGGTAAAAAAGCTGTAAAGGCTGGTATAGAAACTTTGAACGATATCGCCACCGGGGAGGATGCAAAGTTATCTTTGAAACGTAGACTAGCAGACGCTTCCGACGTTATGTTAAATGACGTTAAACGGAAAATCAGGAAAAAAATGACAGGTCAGGGCTTAAAGAGAAGAAAAAGGTCAAGGTCAGTCAAGGTCAAGACCAAAAAAGTTAAAAAACATTCACGACCAATAACGAAGAAAAAGAAAACGAAGAAGCGGAAACGGAAGAACGCTTCGGGTTATGACACGAAAAGCATGACGAATAAGAAGCGTAAGATACGTAAAAAACGCAAAAGAAAAACACATAAACGTAAAAATCAAAGGGATATTTTTTCATTGTAAATAATAAAACTTAAAATTAAATAAAATAAAATAATTTAATTACAAGAAGACCTTAACGTTTCCGGTACAATCATTCTCGTCACAGCTACGTGGACTCTATGCCGTTTACTTAAAAAGAGCCCTCTTGAAGGTCTCGTTAATGTATTCTCAACTAGAAACCCCATACTCAACGCTTTTATTATTGTTCATGAAATTCTAAAAATGATGTAATTTTACTCAATAAAAGAATATTTTTATAATAGCGTTTCAATGTATGATTCCTCATTGTATTCCATTTATTTTAAAAGAAAACTATAGCGTATAATAATATTTACTGTATATATATATATATATATATATATATATATATATATATATATATATATATATATATATATATATATATATATATATATATATAATTATTTTGCTAGTCTTATTAAACTTTATATATATATATATATATATATATATATATATATAAAGATATATATATATATATATATATATATATATATAGCATATTTTCTTCATAACTATATATATATATAAAAATATATATATAAGTAATAAGTTATCAAAGGATAATTCAAAATTTATTGATATGGTAAAGGATGTTTTCACTTTAACTACTACGGAATTTTTTAACTAGTGTAAAATAATTAAAATAATGATCCTTTAACAGAATCAAACCTCTTTCAAATTCTATCATTACTTATATATATATGTATGTATATATATATATATATACTATATATATATTATCTATATATATATGTATATATATTGTAATATTGTAGAATAATAATATATATATGTATATAAAATGAACGTTGAAATATTAAAGTAAAGATGAATGGAAGTAAGTAAAAGATGAGATAAATGAGAATAAAATGGAAGTAGTAAAAGTAAAGAGTAAAAGTAAGAGTAAGATAAAGATGGAAGTAGTGAAGGTAAAATGAAATAGAAGTAAAGAGAGTAAAGGAGTAAAGATGGAGTAAAGATAAGATAGATGAGTAAAAGATGAAATGAGTAAGATGAGTAAAAGAGATGAAAGTCAAGATAGTAAAATTAAGATAGATGACATGACATGTCGATAAGATATTAAGATATTAGGCCTGACTTGGATCAAGGAATTATGCTCGTTTCCTATCATTATGTTTGGACAATGTTAAAAGTGTTTTATTAGATTTCACTTTTCATTTATTTATAGATATGTAATAATAATATATATATATAATATATATATATATATATATATAATAATAATATATGTATATATATATATAATATATAATAATAATAATAATAATATATATATATAATATTTGGACTTAATATTAAAAATATTTTATTAATTCACTTTTTCATTTTAGAAACTTACTCGAATATAATATATATATATATATATATATATAATAATAATAATAATAATAATAATAATAATAATATATATATATATATATACTCTCATATAATATAATATATATATATATCTTATATATATATATATATCCTTCGACTTAATATATATATATATATATATATATATATATATATATATATATATATATATATATATATATAATAATAATATATATATATATATATATATATATATATATATATATTTGAACTTAATATTAAAAATATTTTATTAATTTCACTTTTTCATTTTAGAAACTTACTCGAAATATATATATATATATATATATATATATAATGGAAGCTACACGTACCACTTGACTATTTAAGCGATCATCAGTGTTTCCAGAAGGACAATAATAATAATAATAATATATATATATATATATATATATATATATATATATATATATATATTTAGACTATAATATAAAAAAATATATATATATATATATATATATATATATATATATATATATATATATATATATATATATATATATATATATATATATATATATATATATATATATTCACTACAAGACGCTTACCTGAATAAATATTCTTGCGAAGATGATACTTTCAACTAGATGTGACTCTTTTTTTCGAGGAGTAGTTAACACTTTTTTAGTAAACACTATTCTAATGCTGATCTTTGGAGTTACTTCATCTTTTATAGGTAGGGGGGAGGTCTCCATATCCTCGGCCCCGCCCCATTCTACTCAGATTTGAAGTTTCGATACAATTTACATTTGTATATTTTTGAACATGAAGCGTATAATCCTTTACCTAAGTAAACAACTAAAATCGGATTTGAGAGGTTTCGATGCCCTCTCGGTAATATTCAGTTAATTATCTGCGCTCCAAAATAAATATTATAATTACAGTGAAATGACCGTTTAACAGAGGTTTTTAAGATGTTATCCACGAAAGGTTATCTTAGGGTCCTAAATAAATATTATTCAGGTCTGGAAGATACGCTTTTAAGATGTTATCTGGCAAGACGGACGTGAATAAATTTCCGTAAGGTCAATTTTAATTAACATTTTTACTAAATAAATAACGATCTCACATGGTTAAGCGTACCCCTGCTGACCGCCGGTAGTACCTCTGTTAATTATCAAGGCTCCTAAATAAATATTATTCAGGGCTGAAAGATAGGATTTTAAGATGGTATCTGGAGAGGTCATCAGAATAAATTACTGAAATGTCAATTTTAATTAACATTTTTTACTAAATAAATAACGACCGAGAATGACCTTATACGGTTAAGTATGAATAAATTAATGTAATCTCAATTTTCCTTTTCTTATCTGTAATCCCCTAAGTCCAACCTTAATAGAAGCAAGTACTCTCATACGCCAGTTCTATTTTGGATGGGGGAGTGAAGAACAGGCTTTGCGCAGAGAGTCGCAGACACCAAAATCTCTCTCTCTCTCTCTCTCTCTCTCTCTCTCTCTCTCTCTCTCTCTCTCTCTCTCTCTCTCTCTCTCTCTCTCTCTCTCTCTCTCTCTCTCTCTCTCTCTCTATATATATATATATATATATATATATATATATATATATATATATATATATATATATATATATATATATATATATATATATATATATATATATATATATATATATATATATATATATATATATACTGCTCTATATATATAATATATATATATATATAATATATATATATATATATATATATATATATATATATATATATATATATAAATAATATATATATATATATATATATATATATATATATATATATATATATATATATATATATATATATATATATATATATATATATATATATATAATAATATATATAATAATATATATATATATATATATATATATATATATATATATATATATATATATATATATATATATTTACCGGATCAGGCTTGACGGGTTCCCAATCACCGTAATAAGTATCTAGTGATGTTCTTTAGTGTTCTATGAGTATTAGATGAGTGCCAGGTGAGTGCCAGGTGAGTGCCAAGTGAGTGCCAATGAGTGCCAATGGGTGCCAAGTGAGTGCCACATAGTGCCAAGTGAGTGCCACATGGTCCAAGTGAGTGCCAACTGAGTGCCACTTTTTTCAAGCCTTTTCTAGCCTCCCCTGAGCCTAGAATAGCCCTAATAGGGGTGTCTACCCCTATGTAATAAGGTATGAGGAATCGATTGGTGTATATTACAGGATTGCTAGGATGGATTTGAACCACCGGTCCAGGCGGGCGGGAACGCGAAAAATGCGCCTGCGGGCGCACGCGGCGGCGGAAAAACGCGGTGACAGGCTGGCGGGCGGGGTGGCAGGTCGCACCTGGGCCCAGGATCGAGACATCAAAAAGGGCTAAGCCCCTTAATGAAACACCAAAAATTACCGTGGGCAAAAAATGACCCATGGACGAAAAAAATTAGGAGGGGGTAAAATAGGGGGCAATACATTTTGATGGAGGCTTCATGCCATCTAGCACACCTTTCTTCGAAAGGGTGCTAAAAATTAGGGCTGCCAAAAAGGGTTGGTCGAAAAATTAGGGTTGCCGAAAATTAGGGTGTTGAAAAGGTCAGCCAGGTAGTCAAGCTAACATAAAGGTCAAGGTCAGGTAAAATCACCCTCAGGAAACAACGTGGCGGTCAGAAAGGTCAATGCATCTTAAAATCACCATTGGGCCAAATTTTTTGGTGTCCAAACCTGCCTACTAGTTGGGATGGTTGGGTTAGGGTTAAGTTGAGTAAATTGTTGAACCAGAGGTTATGTTAAGTTAAGTTAGGATAGGTTAGGTTAGGTTAGGTTAGGTTAGGTTAGGTTAGGTTAGGTTAGGTTAGGTTAGGTTAGGTTAGGTTAGGTTAGGTTAGGTTAGGTTAGGTTAGGATAGGTTAGGTAAGTTAGGTTAGGATAGGTTAGGTAAGGTTAGGCTAGGTTATGTTAGGTTAGTTAATATTAGGTATGGTTAGGTTAGGTTAGGTTAGGTTAGGTTAGGTTAAGTTAGGATAGGTTAGGTTAGGTTAGGTTAGGTTAGGTTAGGTTAGGTTAGGTTAGGTTAGGTTAGGTTAGGTTAAGTTAGGATTAGGTTTAGGTCAGATTAGGTTTGGTTGATCAGGATTGGTTAGGTAGGTGTGGTGTAAATATCGAGGAAGTTTCGGTGAAATTTCCCTGAACCTATTACGATGTTTGGTTTCCTCAGAACTAAGCAAAGAGCAAGCTAAATATGGCCCAGTGTGTGCTAATTTAGCGTATAAGATAACATCTCCGGACTCTTGAGCGTTAGAGGTTACGAATTCGATTCCCCTGGAATGCTAGAATTAAATTTCAATAAAGTTCAATCATTGATGAGGTATTTTCCATGATGCCCATAATGCAAGTACCAAATGTGCCCATAATAGACATCATGCCAACAGTTCTCCACCTTAATGAAAATGCCTAAAAAATAAGAGTTTTAGACACAAAATCAAAAAGTGACCAATGATGGGTTGCATTAATAATTAATTATTAGTTAATTTAAATTGTTTAATTAAAAGTTAGTAATTAATATTTAATTAATTAATTAATTAATTAGTAATTATATCATTAATTAAAATTTAATAATTATTATTCCCTAAAGGAAGAATTCTGGGAGAGAACGATGAGCTAAGGTTGATCAGGCATCATATTTTACCGCATCTTATCCGCATCGCCTGCACACACCGCACTTGCTGACCTCCAAATACCCAATGTACACC
>JABUQX010139591.1:30000-31494 GCA_015478945.1 Trachelipus rathkii
CTGCTGCCGTAGAGCGAATATTTATTATTGGTGGGGATATTTTGAGGGCAGCTAATCTTTTTTAAAGGTAATATGGATCTCTTGTCCTTTGAAGAAGACATTGAGGAGGAAGAGGAAAATTTTGAGATTTTGTAAATATTCATTCAATTTTTCATATAATATTATAAATAAATTTTTTGTAAGGATATATACTATTTAGTATTTAATATTAAAACCTTTTGTGAAGTCGCACATTATTAGCTGAAGACGTGCGGACGTGCGGACTTGCGATAGCGGAGGTTTGATGGTCTGAATAGGTGCGGAGGAGCGCTAGCGGACTACGTATGTCAACTCGTGCTGAGCACGAGTAGCACGAGTGCAGGAGTTGCCTCTGATATATATATATATATATATATATATATATATATATATATATATATATATATATATATATATATATATATATATATATATATATATATATAAATATAATATATATATATATATATATATGGATGTCCACCTCTATATATATATATATATATATATATATATATATGGTTATGTACGATAACATGTGACGTCACTTACTTCGCATTTGGGAGTCTGGTGACGTAAATGTAATTCGGTTGATAGATGAGTTACGTAAATGCGAAGAAAGAGTGACCGTCCGACAGAGAGGCAAATGATCTCATCGTAAAAAGACTCGAAAAAAGGACTCATTCATTTGTTGGCCGTGACGCCAAACAACGATATCACCCACCTGCCTCTACTTTCACGGAAACTTACCTTAATAAATATTTATAGGGCGTAGTGACAAAATTTCGTATTGGGGAAGGAGGAGGAAGGGATGGGATAACGCGTAACTCGATTGCTAAATATTATGAACATTCACCTATACTCTGAAGGAAACTTACCTTAATAAATAAGTATTTTATTTATAGGGCGTAGGGTGACAAATCTTCGTAGAGGGCAGAGAGAGGTTGTTTGTGGAAAATTACTCAATTACTAAATTGTATTGACAGTTTTTCCGAATAAATACTGATAATATTCCCCAACGTAAATATAGGAGTTGCCAAGTGAAAATTTAGATAGATTTGTATTTTTTTTAGTTTAGTTGTGAATTTTGCATATTCGCAAAAGTTTAATTAAAACTTTAAAATGCTAAAAAATACATTAAGGGGAAATCACAATAAAGTATAGATTCCGGGGCTTGCTAAAGGAATCGCCGAGGGTCAGGGTTAGCTAAGCGGAGACCCCTCTCCATCCTGAACTTCCTCCCACAACATACATCCCCTCCCTAGTTCCTCATTCTAGTATTGCCTTTTTTTAGTGCTAAACATAGGAACATTTTTTCTACCATAAGATGTGAAGGAAGATCTAATCCACGAAACACCAATTTCGGATATATATATATATATATATATATATATATATATATATATATATATATATATATATATATATATACTATATATATATATATATATATATATATATATATATATATATATA
>JABUQX010139592.1:0-16329 GCA_015478945.1 Trachelipus rathkii
CAAATCGTGCTTAGTTAAAAAATTAGAACTAAGAACATCTCTTCTAATTTTACTGATATATTTTACCCTCTATGGCCGGCGGAGGATCGAATAAAATGCATTTTTCTAATACGTTTCTAACATGTTTCTCATTATTATCTAACTTATATATTATAGTCCTTGATATATATAACTTATATATTATATATATTAGTTAATAATATTATGTATAATCTCTTAGTATTAGTTACTTTAAATCAATAGCTTTGTATATACTACTATAAGTATATTTATAGGTATATATACTATATATTATTATATACCCTTCTATAGTCATAATTAATTATAGTAGAGTAGCATAATATATATACTAGTATGATATATATATAACCTATATCATAATAGTATGATATTAATATCAGCCAAGTGGCAGTATCCAGAGATGTTTTTCTTTCGGGGGGGGCCAAATCAAAATCGTTCGTATAATATATATTTTATATATATATATATATATTTATAGCTAATTGTAAAGAATATATTATTTAGTTATAAATAACATAGTATATATATACTTATTATTATATATATATATTTATATATATTAATATGTTACTTACGTATATTATATTATTATAATATACTATATATTAGTATATTATAGTATATCATACTAGTATATACTATACTAGATTATATACAGTGGAACAGGACAAAATACTTTTAAATTCCTTAAAAACAAAATGGAAGAATGGTATTCATGAATGTAAGCTAAAATTCCAATGAGTTAACCTTTTTGTAATCACTTTAATAATTTAGATCGCAGCTGTAACATGGTCGACGTATCTTGATGCGAAGGTCCGAGATAAGCAATCGTTTGGTATTTTTATTTCAATTCAATATTTTCGATATGGTTGGTACATGGGCGTAGGCATAATTTCAAGTAGGGGGGGCAATGGTCCTCCCTGCCGCCAGCCCTGAAGTATGCGGTTCCACTGTATATATTATTATGTAGGAAGGTGGTAAATATCTTGGTGATTTTTCCAAACTTGTAAGTAAAAGCTGTTTTTAGACAATATTTACCCGTTCTGATTATATACTATATATTATATATTGTTAGCTTTGTAAAGAAGGAATCATTATATATATATATCATAATATATATATAAATATTGTATGGTATTTAATTTTTATATATCATAAGATGTATTAGTTATATATATGTACTATGCTACTGAGTATTTAGTAGATGACTTATATAATATATATAGTAGGAGCTAGTATCAATAATAGTTTTATAATATTATAATGTAGTATATTATTATTTGACATATTAGTATATATAATTTCTAATCAATATATAATATGTACTTAAGGAAAATAAATAGAGTACGGTATATAAATTATAGCATATAAGAAAAGTACTGGCATTTGGCGTAAATGTTTCGCTTGAAAAATTTATCAGATATGCAAATTTTCATCTTAACTTGGGTGGGTGCTGCCAATTATATATACGGGGTGTATATGTTTCCAAGCAAATGGGGAGAGTCCGGGGTCATGCTACAGATATTATTTAATATTTGTAACAATTTTAAACCTTTGATTGGTGATCCTGACTTTCAGAGAGGTCTCTGGCCTGATGCGATGAATAGGGGGGATTGATTCATTTGCCTAAAGTTCTGAAAGAAACACCTTTGTGCTCAGTAAGATGCGGGTTGAAAGACTTCGAATAGTCTTCCCAATATAGGCGCATCACGCCACCAATTTTATATTTATATATCAACCGGGATGAGTCCCGTTCTAGCTCGGAAAGAATGTGCAGAAATATTTGTGATTGTTAAAAAAACATTTCTCATAAGAATAAGATGGGGTATAAAATATTTAATAATATGTGCCATTAAGTTTTTCTTTCAATTTGGTTACATATCATGGCCAAAAATACATGGCAACATGATATCGCATTCATACGAAGTTATCGTAGGACACAGTTGTTATATTTTAGAGATGGTTTTCTACAAAAACCCATTATACATGAGAACCGGGAATTCCATTTTTTACAGAAAAAAGTGTTTTAAGGCAAGTTAATCATTAATTATACACTTAGACAGATTAAGTAGAGGATCAAGAAATTTGTATATGCTCTGTCAAATAACGTCTTTATATATATAAAATAGTGTTTGAGGGATCGTAAGAATCATGGCTTAGTGGCTAGATCCCATACAAATGGAATGATCAAGCTTCCTATCAGAACAATTAGAAACGCAAATTTATTTCGTTTTCTTCAATACTAAATGAAGTCAAGGAAATGAAAGGGGAATTATTTTTTTTAATACTCCAAACTGTATATAATATTAATTCTTTGGATAATATTGTATCCTTAACTTCAAGTGTGATCATGGAGGTATATTAATATGACTTAATATATATATATAGATTATATATATATAATAATATAATGTATAGTATAATATTAGTATATATATATGAGGATTGAACGCATTATGGAGCTCGTGCGGTGTTGAAGAAAGAGTAATGAGAGAAATATGGAATGTAATAGGTGCATGTGGATGGTGTGGTGAATAGTTGACGGTGCTCATAGTGGTTTGGTAGGCGCGGTATATAGTGATTGATGTGTTGGGACTGAGGAATCGGAGTGACGAGATCGGATCTTAGAAAAATGGATTGAGTACAGTACTATCACATATAGGAGGAGAAGGTAATGTGGAGTTGGGGCAGAGTAAAGAAGAAAGAGTGCATAATCAGGAGTGAATGACCGTCATTTGCGAGAGGGAGGGGATCAGTGATTTGTGGCCAACCTGGGCCTCAAGGGATGAAGCCCACAATATGAACACTGGGATGGTCATACAGTGAGGGTCCTCGCGGAGTCCCGTGAAGCCCTGTATGGGTGGATTTACGCTGACGTGCGACGTAAACTGTCTTCACTGTTTGGTAACAGTATATTGTAGGGGGCGGTAGCGGACTTTCTTTTCCGACTTGCGTATCATTATTTCTGTCTATACTTTTTTATGATATAGCCAGTACATTTGACGCATCATGTTAACCACTACGGCTGAGAGGAAAGAAGGATGGGTGAAGTAGTATAGGTTATATATAGTATATATATTACTGATAGCATCAATTTATTTTTATATTACTGAGTTTTAATGTATAAATAATATATATATTGGTATATATCAATGTTTCATTAATATAAGATGTTATATATATTATTTAATACTAATGTAGTAAAATATCTAGTTCCGCCAAGTGACTACACAGCTGGTACCATGATGTAAACTTCCGAAAGCGACGGCGACCTATGTAATACGATAATATGGAATACCCGACGGTAATACAAGTAGGGAGAGATTCTCTTATATTATATTATATATTATTTATATTACCTATATATAACAATAAGAATTAACTTACTATTATATAATATATAATACAAATATAGTATATAATATATGATAATTAATATATATACTTACTACCTTAATATGATATGAATTATTATAAGTATAATGAGGAGCATATGATGTGTTATGGTATAGGTGCTATAGCTTATTCTTTATATTATATAGTCGAATGTAAACTTTTGTTTCATTTTTGTTTATTTATGCTTTTGTGTGTTTTTTGCATTTTGTATATTAGCTATTGTAGTTTTTAAAAAAATTTTTATTTCCCCACATACTGTAGGGGGCTCGGAGCTAGACGTGTGGACCAGATCGGAGGGGAACGAGTCCCCCCGCTCCACTCGGACTAGGCCCGAGAGATACCACCTAACATAACCTCAACGCACATCCTTCTAGAGGTTTACCTCTATAGGTATTAATTACTTTAAAATATACCAAATGTAAAGAGCAGAGAAGGGTGATAATTTGTTTTAGTTCTTTAAACGTATACTACGAATTAAGCCCAATTGAGGGTAATATCGCAAGAGTTAGCACGCCACGGTGGGAGTATCTCGGTCCTCCGGATGGACGACGGGGGGTGAGAACTTTCGTCGCCTCTGTCCCCGTCGGGCTCAAGCCCCTAAATATGGGTCAGGGGCAAGTATTTTTATTTTTAAATCATATTAAGTAGCAACTGAAAAAAAAAAAAATAGAGAAAATTTGAACCCTCCCTGTAGAAGTTTTCCTGCTGATTCACAAATATTATAAGATTTGATTTATATTGTAAGGTGCTCGCCGATAATCTCGAGTTACATGACTCGTCCAGCTATGACACTCTGATATTATATATAGAATAAGTCATATTATATATACTGTAGATTATATATTATAAGAGTATAGAAAGTATTTTATTATATATTATAGTATATATTATAGTGTATTTATATATATATTATATAAAGTATAGTATATATATAGGTTATAAGTATAGAATAATATATATTATATGTGCGAGAATGGTGAGGTACCAAAGGATTGGGAGGATGGTTGTTGGTTCCCGCTGTAATAACAGGAGGGGAGATAGGGATGGAATGTAGGAATGTGATAGAGGTATATATACTTTATAGTGTGGTAAGGGAGAAGTGTAAAATTGGCGAGAATACAGATTGAGAGAGTGAGGATGGTTAACGAGAGGGGGGATATGGGGGAATGAGCACAAGGGAGGATAATGGAGGAAGAAGAAGGAGCTGTTGTGGACAAAGTGTTTTAACGCACTAAAGAATGTCTTGTGAGAAAAATATATTGAGGAGGTAAAGGGACAAGATGTATGGGTGTTTTCTTAGAATTTAGAAAAGCAGTTTATGATAGCAGTGAATGTAGTTGCGGTGAATTGTTGCGAGGGTTGGAGAAAAATGGAGTGGGGGTACAATTAGGTTAAGAGGTATTTAACGGGCTCATTTTATAGAGAATATGTAGAATGTGTGTGAGAATAGCTTTAGGATGGGTGGGAGACGTGAGAGGGGTGTATTCTTGCGGTGGTGAGAGGAATTGGGAGGTGGCAGGGGTGTGTAAATGTCGCCGTGTGGCTTATTCAATTTGTGTACTTATGGTAAAGGTTTGATTTTGCAGGGAGGGACATAGGCTGAGGGAGGGCGAAGGGGGTGGAATTGAGAATGCGGAAATGAATAGAAAGGGAGAGTGAACATGATAACTGTCTTTGCGGACGTATACTGCCAGTGGCGAAGAACGCGAAAGGGCTGAGGTATTTGGTTAGGTGAGGTTATTTGAGAAGAATGTTGTGGCAGCAGAAAGGGGCTTACAAAATATAATGCCGAGGTAAGAGTAAATATGTGTTAGTGTTTGATGAGGGAGGAAAGAGAAAAGGGGGGAGGGGGTAGAGGTTAGAGTGGGGGTGTAGTTTTGGAAGAAGTAAACGATTTTTGGTAATATTTAGGGATGGATTTGAGTAAGTGGGGGAGGGACTGAAGGAGGAGATAGGAACATAGAGTAGGATGAAAGGAATAGAGCTTGAGTGGTCTGAGAGATTTATGGAAGCAGGGCGGGGATTTATAAACTCAGCAAAAGTTAGACGTCAGTAAAGTATGTTTAGGAGAAAAATCTAGTTGTACCAGCCGCTGTTGTATATGAGTTGTAGATAACGCTTGTGAGGGTCTGCTACATGCCATGGAACTGGGTTGGCCTAGAGGAGAACTAGGAGTTTATAAAGTAGTTGAAGGGGTTGAGGAATGCCGTTGTGTGGTTAGCAAGAAGGGGAGAGGAATTAGCGGAAATCGGTGGCGTGAGGGAGAGATGTCATTGGTAGGAATGGTGTGGTGGGAAAAGAGCGGAGAGGGAATGTTTTAAGCCTATGGGTAAATGGGCATCTAGTGAGACAGAGGAAGCAGAGCACGTGGTTTAAGGACTGGTAGAGTTTGGGAGGCGGAAGGGATAGGGAGGAAGGGGGAGACAAGAAGGAGGTGGATGGATGAATAAATGAGATGTGGAGGAGAGAGTAATGGGGCAGAAAGAGGGTAGGTCCCGCCGTGCGAGAGATAGCAGTGGTGGGTGGAGGGTGGCTGGAGGGCGAGATGAGGTGGAGCGTGAATGACGAGAGGCCGTCCGTTACCCACTACCGTAGATCCAGCTCGAAGGGGGAAAAAGTGCGGTAAGATAATAAAAAAATATTATTATATTATTTTTATATTATTATTTTTTTTATTATTTATAGTTATTATTATTAAAATAAAAGCTAGTATTTATTTTTTGATTTTATTATATTTATTTATTATGTTATTTGATAAACGAAAAGTTTTTAAGATTTTATTATATTTTTTTTATACTAGTAAATATGATGATTAGGCAGATTAGTATAACATCTTATGAACTATAGTAATAAGCTATGTTATATGGTCTTCATAACTTTTATTTTCGTGTGTCGCGTAATATTAACAGTTAGTTTCTATTTTACAGTTGAAGAAAAGTTGAAAATATTCAGATTTAATTGACAAAATTACTATTCCTTTTGTGACAGTTCATTAAACCTTTCAGTTCTTTTTTCCTTCTAATCTAATAAGAGGTAGTACTTTTTAATTTTGAGCCAACTTTTAGTTAAGAAAAAAAAATATGGTCTGACTTATTTAATATTACTTTTTGACCCTTTCTGTTTAACGCTTGGGTCAGTTTGAAAATATATTTTTTTTTTGTTTTTTTTTAATAGATTGCTACTATATGATGAAGACCTAACAATGAAGTTTCAGTGGTAAACCGGACATGAATTAAAAAATAGGATAGGACCAGTTAACTTTTTTACGGAAGGTCCCGTAGCTTTTAATTTTTATTTTTTATTTTCAACTAAACCTAACATGGTAAAGCCGCAAAGATGGCAGAGTCGGGGGTCTCTCGGCTTTTAACCGGCGGGAAGATAGGGGTAGGGGACTATTTATATCCCCTCCAGGGAGGATCTCGGACGGAACCACTGCTCTTTTGGTTATTTGGTGTTGGGTGCGGGGTTTTCCTCGCGCTACCTACCCCTACGTGGGTATGTGAAACGCTTCCTCCCCCTCTTGTTTCCCCCGTCAGCTCGAGCTCTCTAGATCAGTTTTTTTTATTTATTATTGGATTACAGATTTTAGACATATTATGAGAAACTAAGGTTTATTGAACGCTGGATTCCCAAATCTGATAATTGGGTTTTTTCATGTAGTGATAACGTATCTTTTTATGAGAATCATTTTCATTTTTAAGAACATATAATTTACTACAAGAATGTGAGTTATTAAAAATTTTTTAAAATTACCTTGTCGAACTTTTTGAATCATGTCCGTTAAGACTTAAATTCCATTGTTAGTACAATATAGTAGCAATATATTAAAAAAACTCATAACAAAAAAAGAATTGCAAAACCTGACCCAAGCGGACAACTATGTAAAAGGGCCTCCTTTTCTTTAAAACATTGATATGTCGTAATAGTATACCTATATATATATATAAGGGACTTAGTATTTATATATATAGGTATTAATATGTATCTATTATAGAGTATAATATAATAATGATATATTTATAAGAAGTGATATATATATAGAATCTGATAAAGTGAGTTCATAATATATATTATAGTATATATATATAATTATATAATACTTATTATCATATTTATTTAGTTAAATAATATTACTAGTATTTACCGGTATGTATAATAGTTATAATAATTTACGAAGAAACACGAGTGTTAGTATTTTTCTTGCTAATAAAGATGTTACAGAGAGAATGTTCTTTATTTTTTTATTTTTTTTATTGTATGTATTTTAATTATATTTTAATATGTCTGAAATTATCAATCTTTGAATGCTATAAAATTAATATAGAAAGCCGTGTACCTCTACGCTACTGTTTATTGATGAAATAAAAGGAAGATCTTCCAGGGAAGCAGCTGAGTCTTCTGATAACGTCGACTTAACAAAATCTTACATATTTATGATATACGAAGCCGTGGTACGACTACAAACCTAGACTAATTGGCGAGTAAATTCCGATGTCGTTGTTACTGCTCAAAAAAGGCCTAACCTGTATTGCCTGTCGATGCCGTATAGCTTATTTGACGAGTAGTATATATAATATATATAATGGACGGGTATATATATATAGTAGTATATTCAGTAAATTGAAATAGTACTAATTATCATGGAAACACCTATATTACTAGTAACGTATTCTATATGAGAGAGCTACCTATATATCAATTTATATTATATAACTTATATATAGGCTTTATAACGTATTAATTATAATAGTAATATATATTTAATATAACTGTATATAATATAGCACTTTTCTTGATAAAGAGGGCAAAGTTAATTTAGAAATTAAAGCAGTCCTCTTCACGCTTTAGTTAAATATAAGCATTGGCCAATTGTATAGTCGAGTGTTCTTATGATTTGTGTCGTACGTTGTTACTCTTTCAATATTTAAAACCTAAAAGTTGATGCAGTGCCCTCATTCCTGCATTTTAAGGTGTAAATGCATGATTTCGACATATCTTTGATATTCAAAGCATATTATGAATTATTATATTAAAAATACTTAATAGTACTATATATAAGTATATATAATATAATAATGAGTGTATATATATTATTAATATAGTATATATTATTAGGATATATATATATATAGCCATAAGTGTATATATAATATATAGTAGTAGCCGGTAGATATATATATATACCCGTGTTATCATAGTAAGTATATATAGTATATATATGATATTTTTATTTAAAAATATAGTTATAATATTTATTTTTAACTATAAACATTGACATAGTTATAATTTTTGTTAGTGTCAAACACTAAGTAGGTTAATTGGTCTATAATTTTTGGGTCTTCTTAATTTATACTTCTATTTTTTTTATTTATTCTTCTTTTTTGTTGTTTTTTTTTTATTAATTGTTTCTTCTCAATATTGTGCTTACAATACACTAATCTATTATATGAATTATGTAATCATTTCTTTCATATGACATGTTTAATATGCTGGTGCCCAAGCAGTTTTTTTTTTTTTAAACTAAAGTGAATCCCCAAGATTAAATCGCATAGATGGAAAGAGTCAGGGTTCTCTGCGGACGACGACGGGAGGACGACGGGGGGACTTACGTCCCCCTCTGTCCCAACGTCGCCTCGAGCCCTTTAAAAATGAAAAAAAAGAAATAAAACAGAAAATTAACAAAAATTGACATGATAAAATAAGCAAACAGGTGCAACCTCTTCTCCGCTCCTTCTATCTGGAGTTGTGTTAACGATATCTGGTCTTCTTATGTAAACATCTTTTTTAAGGAAGTTAGTGCGCTATATATATATATATTAATGTCATATGATATAATATATATTAGGATATATATAGCTATATATAGATATAATATATATATTATATATATAGTTACTGTATTACTATATAGTATATATACTATATTATATATATAGTATATATTAGTATATCTCTCTCTCTGAATATATATACCGGTATATAGTAATTATATATATAATATATAATATATATATATGAGTAATATATAGAGTATATAGTACGGCGGTTAGTAGTAATATATTGCCTATATAGTTATATAGTATATATAAATTATATATATTGATATGTATATACGTATATATTATATATATATATATATATATATATATATAGTAAAAGGAACAACTTAAATTTCGGCAGGAGCTACACAAAATCTCATTTTCTTAATGGGTTTGAGAAAGAAAGAAAAAAACAAAAACCACATTTTCGTTATTTGTATTTTTTTTCCGTAAAATCCACAGATTATAAAATTTTAATTAGAATATATAAACAAATGCAATTAAAAATATAAATATTTTTTATAATTTTTTTTTTAGTATAATTACTAAAGGTTCTGAGAAGGGAGGGGGAAAAAAAGTAGCAATTTTTGAACCAAAAAGTTCACGGCGCAAGGAGAATCAATATATATAACTATTCTGAAAACCGCGGAAAGGAGCGGAGAGGCGATAATAGAAATACAAAAAACTTAAACTTTGAAAATGATAATAATAGAATGCGATAAAAATAAAATCAAATGTGTGGGCGGATTCCAGAACCAAGCAACTTTAAGTATAAATTTTATTCAAGAACTTGAGAATGCTTTTAAGGAGTTTATCTATATTCGAAAATTATATTTTTGTCAATAATATATAATATATAATATATAATATATAATAAATAATAATAATAATAATAATAATAATAATAATAATAATAATAATAATAATAATAATAATAATAATAATAATAATAATAATAATAATAATAATTATTAATTAAAATAATATAAAATAATAAATAATTAATATATAATAATAATAATATAATAATAATAATAAATGAAAATAATAAAATATAAATAAATAAATAATAATATTTAAATAATAATATTAAACATAAAATATGTTTTTTAAAAACTTTCCCCTTATAATAAAAAAGTATAATAATAATAATATAATAAAATAATAATAATCGAATAATAAAAGTAACTAATAATAATAATAATAATAATAATAATAATAATAATAAATCTCTTGACAATGATCGAGAAAGTGATTCGGCAATTGGGTGATTCTGGAATATAAAGATAGGAGAGATCACAGAGAAGAAGAGAAGAGGAAGAGAGAAGAGAGAGAGAGAGAGAGAGAAGGAGAGAGAGGAGAGAGAGGAGGGAGAAAGAGTGGAGCAGAGAGAGGAGAGAGAGAGGAGAAACCCATATTCAACCATGAAAGAGCCTCATTGATATGGTGGAGTGACATCGGAGAGGATGTTCGAGATAGGAGTGGCCGACAGATATAGGATGATGGCAGGAAGTTGGATTATATCATAAAGAAGACCTAACTAAAGGATAGAGAGACTCCGTGGACGGCTCTGTAGGAAGTAATAGAAACCCTGCTCATGCAATCTTAATGCGAGAGAAAGCAGGCACAAGTAAACTGAGGACAATAAATATGGACGTTGAGCAGACAGATGTGAGCAACCTTCTGACAGGTAAATGAGTTGTCAAAATCAGTTTTACCAAGTGGAAACAGTAGTTTTGGGGTGCAGGCGCACGAAGTCGAACGCCGGGAACAGGAGCAGGCAACGATTTATGAGTGGAACCGGAGTTGAGTAAAATATTTTGGGGAACGAGCAAGCAGGAGCAAAACAAAAGAAGGGGAGACTCTCGGCTGCCGTTAATCACAGAATATCCTTAAACGCTATACAACACAAGAATAAACCAGACAGAGTTAATTGGATCCTGCTGCAGAAATGTTGATGAAAATTGAAGCATGCTATTATGCATGTGAAAAAAAAGGAGAGATTTTAGCAAAATGACAAATGAGCAGTTACACATGGAAGAGAAGGGAAAGAAATGCTAACCTGAAACAAAATATTTTTCCTGACATCTTATTTGATTTAACAGTGTTAAAATCGTCCTCAACTAAGGGTTTGATTTAAAGGTTAGGAATATGCACTTTGGGGAACTGGCTCTTCAAACTGAATAACACTAGAACAGAAATAGTGGATCATGGCAGATGTTCATCCAGTTTCAGCAGTATCTTTCTTGTCGGGTTCTGTCAGAAAAGAACTAAGAATAATTGTGGATATGAGAAATGGGACATTGGAGCAACGCAGAAAAAAGTGATTGAAAAAGAAAAAAAAAAAAAAAAAAAAACAATCACCCTTAAAAACCCTTAAAAGACCTTCACCCAAACATCGCACAAAAATATAAAAAGAATTAGATAAAAAAAACATTATATCAACTGAAAATTTAGAAGCGAATTCGAAGATGATTTCCCTACTATCCTAAAATTTTTCCAAGATCCTGCTTACGCAGGATGCAGCTTTGCTTCTCTACTACAGTGACGCTGTTGATTTAAAATAATGCATATCAAGATCTAGTCGATAGTCGTTTAAGGAGGAATTTTTTAAGAATAACTGTTTCGCATAAATTATATATCTTAGGCAGTTCACAATTCAAAAAAAAGAAGAATTATATTTATAAAGTTAAGTAAGAAAGTATTTTTTAATTATATTAATTTTCTACATAATGTTCCTATAAATATCTTTTTAGCTTGTTGTAAATAAATAATAATAAATAAATTGTCACTATCAACCATTCTTTTTTTATTGTTCCGACAAAAATTTGCATTGTGAGAGTTGCAAATCGCAGACTGGCCGGAGTCAGACGCGGAGCGCCGGTAAAAATTTTGACCTTGCCCTTGACCTTTTCCTTTGTTGGTAAATTTAAGAAAATAAACTTTTAAGATCATAAATTTTAATTTTATAAAAATTTCGCTAAGGCAATTTTCGTAATACATTCTTAAATCTCATAATGAGCTAAGTTTTTAACTTTAAAGATCTTTTTGAATTTATTGAAATTATATGGATCATTTTAATTAATTATATTATCATAATTTATTGGAATCTATCTATCTATCCTATCTATCTATCTACTGTAAACAAAAACCTATTAAGTAATATATGATATCATATAATGTATATATAATATAAATATATATATATATTATAATATATATTATATATATATTATGATAATATATATATAGTATATATATATTAGTATATATATTAGGTATATATTGAAATTTCTAGAATATATATATTATATAATTTATCACAATGTACGTGCATATTCTCTTATACATTCTTCGGCAAAATAATTAATTTAAAAAAAATCTATTTGAGAAAAAAAAAATAGCTTATCAGAAGAGTGCATTTAACACTCTTTCTTTCTTATTTTTTCTTATAGAGGTTTTAAAATTTTGTTCGCTCACCTCTTTCCATCTTTTCATACAAGCCAATGAGTATATATTATAAAGTAATTAAAAAAATATATATTAAAGACTTCTTAGAACTCGATCAGAAAGTTCCAAAACTTCGTATCGGCTTTATTGAAAATCCCGAAACTTTTTCCCGAAACTTTTTTTTTTTTTTTAAAGTTAATACGCAAGAACAATGCGCAGCTTATAAAATATTTTAAGTAAAACAATCCTAGGGCTTTCTAAAGAGCTATCACGCCTTTCAAAGCGGAGGCGAGTTTTAATAGCATCGCGCATACATTAATTATAATATTCAATACTTTTTAAAAAAAAAAAGCTAACGTACACATCTTCGAAACTTCTCCTACACGTACAAGGATAAAATAGGAAAAAAGGAATCTTCTTTTTCCTACAAGAAAGGTGTAAACGCATTAGGAAAAGAAATGAGAATATACGAGAAAGGATTAGAGTCAAAGGAAAAAGGTTTAGCCGAGATTTGCAAAAAGCCAAGCCTTCCTTAGAAAGCTTTCAACAAAACAATAAAACTTAACAGGAATCCTGATCAGTCTTCCGAAAGGTCTATTCGTTCAGTGGTTTAGGACCGCGATTTAAACCTAAATAACTGGTGCAATACATTTATTTAAAAGCAACGGTCAGTAACTTGTGAATTCACGAGTTTTTCTCATTTCAAACAAAGGCTTACAAAATGAAACCGACTAATATATATATATATATATATATATAATATAATATATATATTATATAATATTAGTAACTATATATTTATGATAATTATGTATATAGTAATATATAAAATACTATATATTATATCATATATATATATTTATATATATAGATATATATATAAGTAGTATATATATATATATATATATATTATTAGTTATAATAATGTATATATATATTATGATATATGTGTCTATATCATATAGATAATAAGATATATATAAGTAAATACTATTATATATATATATATATATATATATATATACTATATAATATATATGATATCTATATTATTATATAGTATATATAGTATTATATATAGCGATATATATATATATATTAATATATATTAGTATTATATATATATAGTAGTATATATATATATATTCTGTATATAATATTATTATAGTATAATAACCTGAGACCTCCCCAAGGAAGGTCATGGCCTTCTAGGAAACCCACGAGGCTTCTTTATTTAATATATAGTATAATTAGGTCATTATATGTGTGGTCTAGATATGTGAGTGATATGATTGTTACTAATATAATATTTAAGTAGGTTAGATCTATATATTATGTATAGTATATATATATATAGTATATATTAATATATAACTGTGTATAAAGATTACACCAACTCTCGGGGGCAATGCCTTTTCAGGGAGGGAGCAGAAAATAAAATAGTAGGAAGCCCACCCCAAAGCCTAACGCAAAACCTGCCCAGGTGAAGAACAGACGTGGTTTTTAAAAGAGGGAAGATTAAATACAATAGAAGCAGATCTCAAAGAGTTTCCGCAGGTTGAAAGAGAAGGTACCTTAACGAGCGAGTCTGGGGTTTGCAATCCTCACGAATAGTTCATGCAAGAGCAAGGCACCCCTTGTCCTAAGAGGACGACACAATGATGATCGAAAGCGAGAGATGAATTCCCCCAACCATTTGTCGCTGTAGTACCTATAGAAGAAAAAAATAGCGCGCCAACGTCACGTTGCAAGATGTGGGTCAAGGGGTTTGAACGTCCCTCTAACTATCTGTAGTTCTGTCTATCTTTCTTATCCAAAAGCCAAGTGGTGTAAGCCTGTATGACTCCCCCTGCGCAAGATATGAGTAACTAGTACTCTCGTAGTGTAGTAGCTGATGTGCGGATATGAAGATCCTGTATATAGATTAAAGTATCGTGCAGAAGAAAAAAAGTCCAGTAACTTGAACAGAAGCTCGCTATGTTCTTTCAGCCTCGTATCAACCCTCAGTGATATAGGAGGCGGAAGCAATTTGGTTCATAATTAGAACAAAAAAGAACGATACGCCAGGTCAAATATCGGTTATTTAATGAAACTTGGGAGGGTGTTTTGAGAGGAACGATGTGGAAGAAGTTTTGAGTTTTAGAAAAAAATTTGAAATTCTCAAAATGATTGCGGCGTACCCAACCGAGAAAATTTCATCAGATCCGTACAAGAATTGGAGTCGAAGTTGAACGGACAAAAGGCAACCCTAAAAGTGCATAGGAGGGAGTAGATCTTATAAATGATTGGAAGAATGGCGATGGAGTTAGGCATCGAATAAGATGAACAGAAGTTAAAAATACCAGGCTGAAGATTTCTGGTTGAATATGTAAGAGTAAAGTTGGAGATTAAAACAAAACTATGAGGAACACACAAATAGTAGGAAAGGTGGAGAAGTCCACAACGATGTGCTTGGATCATGATTTGTATTGGAGAAAAACTAACCACCAGTAGCAAAATGAGAATGGAGGCAACCCAAAGGAAGGGGCTTCGAGGATCAGGAAACTGTGTTTATACCCGGTAAATCTGATGTCAGATCCGAACTGGTGGTCAACCAAAACCAAGATCTCCTCATGGTCCTCCCATAGAGCATGACATAAAACTATGAGATATGAAGAATATTCACCAGTTGAGTCTTAAGCGTCGAACAAAGCCCATACTTGATGATCTTGAAAGAAAGGAATGAAGATTCCAGCAGGATTTCCGGAAATTTGAGTTAATTAGTTCAAGTTTTTTAGACAGAATACACAGTGCTTTATGAGCTAGAGGGCGATAGTTAGAAGGATCCAGAGCCCCTACCTTTCTTGGAACCGGTTGGCAAATGATCGTTTCCGCACTGAGCCAATTAGTAGTTGTAGTATTAGCATCAGCAATAGTGAGAGTAGCGAGGACTGGCACCACCTCAGAAGCACACTCCATCAAACACGTGGATTTTAGTGTATTCTTATTCCGGGCCAACTAGCGCATCCTGAACGTCATATAGCGCTAATCACAGAGAACATATGAAAAACCGCGAGTGGAGTGAGGAGGATTCCAAATCGTCTAGGTAGAATGACGTGAAAAAAGGGAGGCGAGAAAGGGCAGGAAGTATATTAAGTATCTTAGCTGCAGATCCGTATAGCCGAATAAGGAGGCAAAAGCAAATTTACACATTTTGTTTAAGATGTTTTTGGGTCGAAAGTCTCCGAGTCAAAAACAGCAATTGTCATTCAAGAGTGGTTAGCAAAGAAAGGACGTGATGCTCCCAATTAAAGAACCTGAGAATACGTTTAGGACATGGATAGGATTTGCAGGTAATATGAAGTATTAAATTATATAGGTATAACATTGATAGTAGAGAGTTACTGAAAGGAGGGAAATTGGTGTATTTATATCGATAGTGTGTGTGTGTTGATCAATAGTCAAGTCTGTTAAGAATTGGGTTTATGCGATCTTGTGATGATGTGTTAGTCCGGTAAGTTATACACAGTAGATCAGTGTGAGGTTATTATTTGAATGTTTGGAGGAACTGTTTATAGCATTAAAAAAAGGAGCCCAACACTCCTGTGAGGTGTATGCTGAAATCCCCTAAACAGAGGACTTGTATTTCGAATAATTTTTTTTT
>JABUQX010139593.1:0-29942 GCA_015478945.1 Trachelipus rathkii
TCAGAATATCGGCGAGAATAGAATCGGGAAAGCTGAAGACGAGAGGAAACTCTAGATGCAAAAGAGGGAGCAGATTTGAAATGAGTAGAAGAATGGAGAGTTGAGTCATCGGCATAAAAATGAACAGAGTTAGAAGTACAAATGAGGAGATCATTGATGAAAAGTAGGAATAAAGTTTGAGATAAAACAGAACCTTGAGGAACACCACAATTAACAGGAAAGGAGGAAGAGGACGTTCCATCAACGAGTGTTGATATGGAGCGATCGGAGAGAAAACTAGACAAGAGTAAGCAATGAGAAGGAGGAATTCCAAAGGAAGGGAGCTTAGAGAGCAGTGACGTGTGCCATACCCGGTCGAAAGCTTTGAATATGTCAAGCGCAACCACGCAAGACTCCCCATGGTCCCTAAGGACAGAAGACCATAAATCAGTTAGATAGGAAAGTATGTCACTAGTTAACCTCGAGCGTCAAAAGCCATACTGATAATCTGAAAGAATGGAATGAGACTCCAGATGATCCAGTAAAAGACATGGGAAACCTGAGAGGAGATTGAGGAGGAGGAGGGATGCCAGAATCGTTCAGGGTAGAGCTAGATGAAAAAAGGAGGCTGAAGAGATATGCCTTTTCAGAAGGAGAGTTAGCTACAGAATCGTTAGAGCGAATAAGGGGAGGAAAGGTAGATTTACAAATGTTGCTAGAGATGTTTTTAGCAAGAGGCCAGAAATTTTTATCAACAGGGGAACCAAGCAGGTTGGCGCATTTTCTTTTAACGACAGCGCGCTTAGCCTATCGAATAGTATCCCTGTAACGATTCCGAGCAGAATAAAAATTAGTAATAGGGATAGGAGAACGAGAGTTTTTCCATGCCCGATACACAATGTCTCTTTCCTGAATGGCTCGAGAACAAGCTCCATCGAACTATGAATTTTGGGGAGAAAAAGATTTAGTTGAAGATGGAATGAACATGCTCATTCCACTGGCGATTACGGTCCCTACCTTTTCAGGGGTTAAAGAAGCATCCTCCGAGTCAAAGCAGGACTCATTCCAAGAGTAGTTAGCAAGAAAACGACGCAATGCCCCCAACTGGACAGGTCAAAGTGCCAGAAATTACATTTAGAGGATCCCTGTAACGATTCCGAGCAGAATAAAAATTAGTAAGAGGGATAGGAGAACGAGAGTTTTTCCATGCCTGATACGCAATGTCTCTTTCCTGAATGGCGCGAGAACAAGCTCCATCGAACTATGGATTTTGGGGAGAAAAAGATTTAGTTGAAGATGGAATGAACCTGCTCATTCCACCGGAGATTACGGTCCCAACCTTTTCAGGGGTTAACGAAGCATCCTCCGAGTCAAAGCAGGACTCCTTCCAAGAGTAGTTAGCAAGAAAACGACGCAATACCCCCCCCCCCAACTAGCCAGATCAAAGTGCCAGAAATTACATTTAGGGCATGGTGGAGCTTCTGGGGACAAAGTATTAAAATTAGGAGCTGCAAAATTTTGGTAAGAGTTACCAATAGGAGGAAAGATGATGTATTTATAACGAGAAGGAGTAGTGGTGAAACATAAGTCAACCGTGATCAAGAATTGGTTAAGTCATCTGGGATTATGTGTAGGTTCTTAATTAACCGTTACAGAACTTGTAAAATACTGAATGTTTTGGCCTCCTCCCCGCCTGCATCTGTGTGAGAGGAGCCCAACCACTCAGTGCGGTTTACATTGAAATCCAATAAATAGAGGACCTCAACATTTGGATGGAAAGAAGTAATAGTCTCGTGAGAAGTAGTAAAATAGTCAAAAAGAACATGAATATCTGTTTCATTAGGGGATCAGTAGCAGAAATACAAGATAATGATAGTAGTAGTAGGGAGAAAGATTTTAAGCCATAGAACATCGAAGTCAGGTGATTCAAGATTCTCGAGACGTGTTACAGGAGTGTTTATGTTAATATAGGTACAGACTCAACTATTCAGTCGGAAATTATAGAAAAAGTTATAGTTGGAGATATTTAGTTTATTTGAAAAAGAATCCCTGGCCAGCTGGGTCTCAGACAGTAATAAATTGTTAGGTTGAGAGTTAGAGAGGTGATATTCCACAGATTCATAGTTAGCACGTAGGCCACGCACGTTGGCAAAGTCAATAGAGGACCCTCCTCCTGCGCCCAACCCACATCTACTCTGACAAGTCATATGAACAGCCACTCACACAAACAAATACCCACAAGCTATCGTACACAATAATTACTAATAGTTAAAACTTTTCACGTTTACTTTATTCCACCTAACACAAACATACACACCCACACACACAAGTGATCGTATACTAACAGGATAACTAAAACTAATGTTAAAACTAAAACTCAAATTAAAAGTACTCTAAGGTGATGGTAACCTGCACTAAAACCATAAAATTAAATTTTAAAACCATTATATTAATAAAAAGAAATCTTTAAACTAAAAATTGTGATTCTTATAACTAAAATCATAAAAAATAAAAAGCAAAAAACAAAACCGTAACTTATCTTAAAAAATTAAGATGGTAAAAAATTTTCGGTGGAAATTCATTTATTATATGAAGGCAACAGATACCAAAAACACTGGGCAGAAGTAAAAAACACTTAAAACAGCACTAAAATAACACAAAGGGTGCATTAAATAAAAAATGGTTGTACAACTAAAAAAAAATTAAACATACATTAATTAAACCACAGTGCCAGTGAAATCAATTACTTTAGTTATAAATATACTATCATAAAATCTGAACTAGAATTAAAATCCAAGTCAATCCCTCCTTATATATATATATATATATATATATATATATATATATATATATATATATATATATATATATATATATATATATATATATATATATATATATATATATCATATATATTATATATATATATATATATATATATATATATATATATATATATATATAATTAATATATATATATATATATATATATATATATATATATATATTATATATATATATATATATATATATATAAAAAAAACGTATATATATATATATATATATATATATATATATATATATATATATATATATATATATATATATATAATATATATATATATATATATATATATATATATATATATATATATATATATATATATATATATATATATATATATATATATATATATATATATATATATATAACTATATATATATATATATATATATATATATATTTACGTGTTTGTATATATATATTATGTGTGATGTTGTGTGTGATGTTATGTGTTTGGAGTGTCGGCGTAGTAGGTTTGGGCTTTTCTGTTAAAGCTTTTACTGATATTTTGGAATATTTTTCACAAAATCTGAATTATATTTAGGATAAGCTCTGATTCAGAATCTAAATCACATTCATTTCTCCAACCAGCAAGAATGTAATCAGTTATAGTCACGATGCAATTAAACTTTTCTATTAGATATAAAGTATTTTAAATATTTAAGTTAGTTTATGTGAATAATGTTTATTTTCATTTATTGACTGTGTTGAATTGAAATACGTATTTTAAGCAATATGGTGCACGATATATATATATATATATATATATATATATATATATATATATATATATATATATATATATATATATATATATATATATCTATATATAATATATATATAACTATATATATATATATATATATATATATATATATATATATATATATATAAGAAGCTTCAACAAGCTTTAGACTTTTGTCCCCTTTCAAGTGTCCGAGTGAAAGATAAAATTGTTGCTGTTTATCAGATAATCATTGAGTAATCAACATTTTATTTAAAATTATTCGTTTTCAATAATCAATTTCCGACTTATCTTCAATCTATATTAAACTAAAAATATTTAATAAAATGAATTAATTTAAATTATGAACAAAGAATTATTAAGTGGACATTCATTTTAATAGTTTTCTTATAATCCTTAAGGAATATTGCTTGCAGTTATGAGATCCACACAAGAAAAGACTAAAGAAGTTTATTGTTTAGCTTTTGAGAATGAGATCTTTAATAATTTTGAAGATAAGATGAAATTAGAGAGAAGGCTTAGATGTGCCTTGATATATAAAGTTTGGCATAGAGATCTTATGAGGTAAGTTATTATGTATTTCCTCTCTTTGTAGAATTATTATTCAAAGTGTGTGATACATGCAGATACCATCAGACTGAAAGCTTTTAGTTACCAAGCACGTTCCAATCCCGAGCAAATGAAAACTATGAATTAAATAAAATAAAGACATGGACGACAGATGATTTTGATGATGATGAAATAAATATTTAAATCATTAATTGAGTTGTAATAATCATTAGCTTATTCAATGTCGTCATACAAAAACTAGGAGAATGACCTGTTCTCTATCTCTTACTCTCTCTTCTCTCTCTTCATTCTTTCTCTTAATTATTAATATTTTACTATATCTATTTAACTTGCAGAGAAGTATGTGGCTTTATCTTCACTCTATCATTATTCATATCATATTCTATCTCTCTCGTTAGTCTCTCAATACTTATCTCTTCTATTATCTGCTCTCTCTCTCGTTCTGCTCTTCCATTCCTTCGTCTGGTTATCTTATTACATTACTAATTCACTCTCTCCTATCTCGTACTCCTATTCATATCTCTCTCTCTATCTAATATATATATATATGATAATATTAATTAATATATATATATAATATATTTATATTAATTAATATATAATATTAAATATATATATATATATATAATAATATATAATTATATATATATATTATATTAATATATATTATTATATATATTAATAATATATTATATATAATAATAATATAATATATTATATTTATATAATTATATATAATTATATATATATATTTATTAATATATATAATATACTTAATTAATAATAAATTATATATAATAGTATATATATATTATATTATATATTAATATTAATTTTATATATATTATTAATATATTATATAATATAAATATATATATGAGTTATTATATTATATATTAATATTACTGATATTAATATATATTATATTAATTTATTTATAAGATAAATTTATTATATATAGTTTTATAAATATTTTAATTTATATATAATTTAAATATATATTATATTATTATATATATTATCTTAATTATTTACTTTGATCATTATGTATAAAAAAATAATTAAATTTAATGCAAATATATAACTAGAATTAAATATAATTATTATACGTATTAATATTAATATTTCATTATATATTATTATTGATTATTTAGTATTATTTAGAAAATATATCTATTTATATATAATATTAATCATATTATTAATATTATTATATATATTATTATATTATTATTGTAATTTTTTAATTTATTAATTATATATTATTATTTATTTATTATTATTGTTATTTTATATTATTATTTAATTTATTTTATTTATAAATATATAATAATTTAAAAATTATATTAAATTATATTAAATAATTTAAATTTAATTTATTATATGGCTCACAGTCTCTCACTATGTATAGTAGTACTTTCGACTCCTTCATGGTATAGTGACAAGCATTATCTTTCCTTCTGGAGTGTCACAAGAAATGAACTTCATTGGATCCTTAACAGGCACTTACCTAGAAAAACATTCTAGCCGCAATGGGTTTCCGGGGGTGCTTAGTACTCTATTGAGTTATATACAAATCTGTTGTAAGGCAGTGAGGCTTCATCCTCTCTTTTGTCAGTGTATCAAAATATTCACCTTTCTTCTCGTCTCCATTTGGCTTCTCGTGAAAAACTTCTTTTCTCCACACACGTATTATTACCTTCCTGCCACTTATCTATAGACTTGACTCTTCGCACTCGCAGGTATATTCGTGTTCATGGTCACTTGATAGGCGCCTTTTTTTGTCGAGAGTAATGGTAATTTCCAATGCTCTTGTGTGAATAGTTCTTTTGAATGTCAATTTGTTAATGACTAATATAGAGTAATTAAATAGTGTTTACTAGTTATTATCTTTAACTGGTCTCAAGGAATATTGCTATTTCTTCTTATTATATATATAATTAAGACTATTTATAATTAATAAAAACTTAAGTATTAAACTACTATATTATAATAATATAAGTAAAGTATACTTAGTAACAAGGGGATTGAATTGGACAAGATGGGTGAGAGGTTTTTATCCTTGACAGAATCAATTTCAATTTTATAGATTATATCTTTCGAAATGTTTACTAAAACGACACTATATTTATTTATTATTATTTTGAGCTCGAATTTTTTACCTGACTTTTTTGACCTTTTTTTGGCATTTACGCTTTCCTCATTTTGGCCTTACCTTTTATTTCGACTCAATACCCTTTCGTCTCCTATTGAGGTAATCATTTTTGTAGTACTCACCACTGGTAAATTATATTTTTGGTGACAACCCTCTAATTTTATTTTGGCGAATAAACCCTAATTTTTTATCGGCTATAACTACCATAATTTATTAGTCAAACCTATATTATACGAAGTAAAGGGTTTGCAGCCAATACGGTTGCGTAATAAGCAACCGTTTATAAACGTATCGTATCTAGAGTTGGTGGAGCGCTATCACAAGGAGCCTCACCTGCCTCTGACATCATGATTCTATGATTTGCGAGTGTGGATAACTTAGGATCTCACCATCTTTTATAGGTGTTCTTTTTGCCATTGGGTATCTATTTTTCTTGGTCTCACGCATCATCTATCAAGGATATGTTTTAAGATCTAGTGCCACCTTTATGTTGGGTATATTATAATTGCTTAGTATTTTTCACTCTTTTTTTTATATCTGGTAATTAAAGGATCTTACCGATCCAGCATTTTCAGTTTGAAATATATTTTATAATAACATGAAATTCTTGTTATACTGGAATTACCGTTTTGACCTAGGTTCTATAAATTAGTGTCTTTAATATTCACCCTATCCTATAGCCCTGGGGATACAAAAAGGTTTATCCTATAATGTTAATAGTTGAAACTCTCTCTAACAATATTTAGGCCTAACTTCGAGTATTATTAATGAGTGGCACCTACATTTTACGTCACGCATAAAAAGGTTCAGTCTTTTTTGAATAATATGATTTTAGACTCGCCAGACACAGAATTAGAGCCCTTAAATCGCCACACGACTAAATAAAGGATTATCTCATTAAAATTTAGAACCTATAAAGTATAGAATTATTTCTAACAAGCATTTTACCAAGAGAGAGAGTCAGGTTCGGTAATCTGTTAAGACTGAGGTGCGAGGTGATTGTTTTAGTATTGAGTTTTTTACTCGTGATGATTATGTTAATAATGTATAACATATAGTAATATTTAGTTAAATTATTAAATAATATATAAAATTAAAGAAAATCCTGAATTATTTAAAAACACTTTGAAAATAGTTTTTAGAATATTCTATTAAAATTTTAGAGCAAATAATTAATATAAAATTGAATACAAGGTTTATATGAATATAATGTTATATTTATTAATTAAATTATAATAAAAACTATAGAAGTTATATTTTAAATAAAACACATGTTTGATTTTTTAGAGAAAGAATCTCCTTATATTTGGTATATTTTATTTAATATTATAATTATTATACTTGAAGTACTCTTAATATAAGAATTGTATTTAGTATAATAAGCATGATATAGTATTATATATATGATATTAATAGAACAAAACGGTGGCTAATTAGCTTGTTAAGTTAAGATATGGGTTATCATTATATGGGGCTGACGCTTACTGATAATTACTATTGAGATTAATAATTGTCTTTAATTAGAATGTGATACGTAATAATAATTAATTAATATTGTTATTATTTATAAAAAAATTTTTATAAATCAAAAATAGGAGTGAAAGTTAATATTTAAAAAAATGATAAAATATCAGTTAAATATAATATTTTAATAAAGTTTTAATTAGTAATAATTAGAATTAATTAATAAAATATTCTTTTTAAATTGTAAAATATAAGAAAGAATTGATTTATATAGAAGTTTTATAGAAACATTTGTATAAATAATTATTTATAGTTATATTTGTAAATGAGTAATAATAATAAAGTATACGTATTTAATAAACATAAAAGTATTTAATAATTATTAAATACTTATTAATATTATATATGATGTAATTAATATATAATATGTGAAAGTATATCGTATGTGTAAGTGCGTATGTGTGTGTATGTGTGTTGGTGAAAGTCATCCAGAAAGATTTATATTATACATTAAATTCTCAGATGGTTGGTTGGTTGTGTGTTAAAGCGATGTGAGAAAGTATGCAAAATCAATTCTCTGGGAGAAAATATTGAAAATGTTCCTCAGTGGGGGTAAATGTTTAAAGAGTCCCACGAATTGGGTTAGAGAACGAATGAAAAAAGTGGGGTAGCTGGATGCCATATGTTTCAATAGCTTGGTAGAGGTGTTATTTCTTAAAACATATCTTCGTCTTTACAGATGGGTCACTATCGAGTAATAGTTCCTTCTGTTATTATTTCTGTAGTGTCATGACGTGAATGTGTGTATTATTTTTCAGCTAGTTGCTTATTTAAGATAAAACTAGTGTTCTGATAATTGAAAGAAGATATGGTAGGAACGATGTGTATAGGACTTGCGGTCGTGTTGTGTATAATTGTATGTGTACTAAATATAATAATAATTAAACAATTAAGTGAGTATTACTATAAGTAAATAAATAACATCTATTTTTATATTATATATTAATTAAAAATTAATTAAAATCAAGTAAATATATAATACATAATAAGATACAAATAATATAATAAAAGATCAAATAAAGTATTAAAATAAAATTTAAAGAAATATAATTTATAAATGAAAATGGGTTATAGTTATAACCAGTAAAATAAAGTGAGTTATAGTAGTAAAAACAATAAAACTATAACCAGTAAAACTATATCCAGTAAAACTGATAACAGAAAATCTACACATAATAATAGCATATCAAAAATTATTAACCCTAACTTTGTTGCTATGATAGAATTAACATCTCTATTGATTTATACTAGATTTACTGCTAATTTAAAGGTAGTAATTAGTTAATAAATATTAATAAAGTCAGAAAAAATCACAGTAAACTAATTATATATATATATAAAGCAGTAAAACATGAATAAAAGCAGTAAATATATGAGTTTAAACAGTAAAGCAGTAAAACAAAAGGCATACTTAACTCTCCCCTAAATAGCGTGTTAGGTTAACTACCTAATATATCTTTTGATTTACGATGTTACTTGCTAAAGCCTAAAAGAGTATTAAAATAATATATAGTTATAATAATATTATGTGAGTTAAATGTTGACTATAATTAAAGTTTTAAAGCAGTAAAATATATGAGATAATAAAGCAGAGAGTTAAAGCAGTACAACATGAGTTAAATAAAGCAGTAAACAGTATAGCAGCGAATATAAAAGACATATCTAAATCAAATCGATCTGATACTAGCAATGAAACGTATGTTTAATGATTTAGCTGCTTTAAGTATGTTAATTATATTATATAGTTATAATGTTTTAAAAAAATAATATTCGTACGAATATAATGTTATTAAATAGTTTATACTATCAGACACTACTGTAGTTTTTGTTCTTTCTTACATACAATTAGGCAAAGCTTATAAATTATTACAACCAATCAGAAGATAGTTTTTATATATAAAAGTATAATTGTTCTCTGAATAATGAAGTTACTTTTTATAGTCTTCCTAGAAATTGTTTATTAAATAAATTATAGTTATTATTATGTAATTTTAAAATAAATATGAATGTACACTTAAAGTAGTATTTTGGAAAAGAATTCTTTGAATTCTTAAATATATTAGAAATATAGTAAAAAATTGAACATAGAAAATTTATTTTTCAATTCTGTTGGGAAATATTGCGCCTGCGGGGCACGCGGTTCAGGCGGGTAATATTATGCGCTGCGGGCATAGCACCCGCGGGCGGGGAAAGTACTCGTCGTGTAGTCGGATGGAACGTCAGGCGGGTCGCTAACCTGCTGACGGTTGCGAGGGTGTTAACAGCCTCACGCGGAGGGCAAACGCTAGCGGCCATGGTGGTTAGCTTAATGATCGGTGTGATGTGTGTCCTACCCCGAGAAAGACATTTAATATTTAACTCTGTTCCTTGAATGTGGGTAGAGATGCGGCCATCAAGAGACATTGATTTCATGACAAGCTACATAAGTAATCATCAATATAGAAAACTGGTATCAAAAGATGACGTCATCCTTACTTTACTTCTTCCCAAGTATGAACATCTTTAAATCAAAGTTTATCAATGAACAAATTGATCTGAAGTATTGAAGGTCAATTTTAAATATAATAAGCTGAGATAGAGTAAATACAAAGTTAGAAGGCATTCAATGATATAGTAATGCATAATCAAATAAAATTCAAGTGTGTGAGTGAGTAATAAGAATCGAATAAGAATTGTATCTGTGTGATGGATTATGTCGAGTGACATATTTGTATATATATTGCTAAGTTTTATCCAATAGATATATGGTTATAGGTCTATAGGAGAGTAAGTATAGCGCTTATAAGTGTGCCACTCAAGTGTGTAAGGTGTAAAAATTTAGTATACATTGATTTGTGTAGATAAGGTTCATAAACGTGTACCAGTAGGTAGTAGTGTGATGTAAGGCGTTTGCGTTAGTTGGAGGCAAAAGCAACTAATAAGTTTTATCATATATATGCTATATTAAAAAGAACACTTATTTTTAACTATCACAATAAATATGTATATTATATAAGTTATATCATACATTATATAATATGCTAGAAGTTTCTCTTCGTCTAATATTATATTGATTAAAGATTACTTGATTTAGAGAGATCTCAACATAATGGATGTTCCATTCTACTTCTCAAATGAAGAATAATTTATATTTTATTTGTATGGATAAGTGCCATTTTCAAGATATAACTATATGTGGTTATATATTATATATATATAATATATTTAATATTAATATATATTATATATTAATATATATATATATATTCAATATAATAAAATATATATCTATATATATATTATATAGATGATTATATAAAATAATAAGATATACTTATTCATGATTTTTAGAATAGGTACAAATCATCACATGAAACGATCATGAAACTATTGAATACCAAAAACAAACTCCATAGTAATTTATATAATTTATTTACGATAATTCACTTGAGTTTACACGAGTTTATATCTTAAGTAGGGTTAGTACACCATTATATATACATATATCATTATATATAGGTAGATATATATATAGTATGTATATATAGTACTTATTCTAGGCTCAGGTATATATAGGAGTAGGCTTTAAGATAAAATGGATTTGTAAAATATATAAGTGGGCAGCTCATCACTAGCTTGTAAACACTTATATTTATTTTTGCTGTAATATAAAGATTGTAGGTGTCTTTTATATACATTTATCTTCGCGTCGAATTCATATCACATTCAGAGAGGTAAACTTACTCAGTAAATGTGTCAAACTTACTCACGTGGCTCTACATCTAATATTCTTAATGTAATCTGGCTACCTATGACATCTTTGAGTAATCTACGACCATTGCGCGACCTCAGATTAAGCGTGCGCACACGTTTTGCTCATACTTTGCAATGTCTGACCCTCACTCATTCAAAGGTACACTTTGGCTCGCTCGACTACAATACACTGTGGAGAGCTAATCTCATGCTGCAGATACATACTGCGTTCCATATGTGGACGAAATTTGAGCAATGACCGTAAATTTGGTTGTAGATTTTAGTAACTATTGTCTCTTGCTAGAGATTTACTTCTTGGTTTTATAGTCGTTGTTGTTGTGTGGTTATTTGTTGTTGGTGGGAGGAGAATGTTAGGTTGGTCCTGATTGTCATAGAGTTTTGGTTCGTGTTCGTTAGTAATATTTGTTCGCTCTGCTATTGGTAATTCGTTTTGTGCGTTGATGTGGTTTGAATGTTGTTGGTGTCGGATATGATATCATGTTGGAGATTGTACATAGGGTAATGAGGACTATTCGATAATTTAAGAGACCGCGTGCCACACGGGCTAAGGCTCGCGAATGTAAGGTGATATACTAATTTTAGTATACCTCTGTGTGTGTCGGTTATTTTTCATATGATTGGGACCTCTATGTGGGAGTCTCGGTTGACGCAAGTTTGATGGTGGATTTAGGGATGAGGTGCGCGGTCGGTTTTGTTAAGAGCGTGTGGTTATGCAAGTGTATACGCATACTAAATAATATAAGTGGTATTATGAGGAAATTGTAAAGTTTTGGATTAATATGAAAATATAAGTTCATAAGTGAGATTGGTGTAGTTTATTAAATTGTAAAAGTGTCGTGGTGTGTAGTCATTACTTGAGCTGATTAATCTATAGGGACAGAGTCATTAGCGAACATCTCATCACTATATGCGTGACCGAGGTGTAACGCACGTATGATAATTGTATCGGGACATTATTTTCATCATAGTCCCGAAAATCCTAAATATATTGTGTATTTATATTTTATACTTGAATATATCTTATAATCATATCATTATGATTTATATTATATTCCTTCGAAAAAATGGTATGTTATATTTATATTTATATTAGATATATATATAATGAATATAATCTTAGCCAGTTTTTATATACACCTATTAGCCGTATCCGTGTGAGTGGAAAAAATTATTATTATAATTTAATCAATACTTATTCCATTATGCATTCACAGGTAACTTAATCGACTCCCTCTGGGTAAACAAGAGGTATCGCTAATATCGTATTTCACTGGTAAAACAGAGGTAACCTAATCGAATTCTATTGGTTCAGTATAATTGGTTTCCTATTAATAAAACAGATATAACAGGTAACCATCGATTACTTGAGTTTAGAGTATTAATATGAATCGATAATTTATTAAGTCGATATATGATAATTAGCCAATTTATTTAATAGTATCGATATCAGAGATTATTCTTTTGTTTAGCAAAGAGCCCTCTCATATCCACTAACTATTATTAATAGTTTATTTTTTATAATTAGTATTTAAGATTTGATGAAATATTTAACTGAAATGAATGATAAAATCTATATACTTTTCAATAAATGTGAACTAAAAGTTTGCAAATATAAACTTTCTTCTTCTATTTGTGATAAAATAATATATTATAGTTGTAAAGTTAATTGACAAGCCCTAAGAGTGCTTTGTAGTGAATTTGGCATGAAAGTATATGATGTTTTTAAGGGCCTTGGTGTTAATTCATTAATAATATAATGTTAGTTATTTAGCAGCCATAAGGGTGCTTTGGTGGGTAAAAGTCAGATGGCAGAGGGGTTGAGTCACCATCCACTTATTTTTATTGAGAAAATCAACAGGATATAACGCTAAAAAATCTAATTTTAGATAAAAGATAAAGAAATTCATCCCTCTCTTTAGAATAAATATAATAATTAGCCCTTCACTCAAGTTGCTAAATATACAAATAGCTTAAATTCATTTTTTATAAAATTGATCCTTACAAGGTGAGAATCTCAATTTCATATACCCTCTGCTATCAGGTTATGATAAGTTTTATGTTAAGTCACACACAGATAGAAAGATCTATGTATATTTAATATAGTACTCTTAAACAACTAAAATTACTTAATATCATATACTTGAAGTAGGAATGGCTCCTAAAACCATATCAAGCATGAGGCACCACTAATATCTATATTTTTTTATAAGAAAGCCTTTGGTAGAAAAATTTATTAAATATTTAGAGCCAATTTGTTTACTCACAGCGGCTACAAATCTTACAATTGTATATTTTTTTATAAGAGCATTAATGTTATTATTAATTTTTTTATAAGTAGAATGAGCTACAATTTAGTGATTTAATAAAAAAAAAAAAATATTATGAGAGAACTTTAAAGGGTTAATATTTAAACAAATTTATTAAGAGGCTGTAACTTTTTTCTAAATAAAGAGTAGATGATTATTTACTATTTTTTCATTATTACTATTCTATATGCTAATTATTTTTTTTATGAATAATTAATACCTAATACGATTTTCAAAAATGCTGTGGTGGAGTATTAATAATTCACCACTTATCACTTAACACTATCATTAAATTACCCTATGTGGAATTGTATAGTGTTTACTATAATATAGTTGGTATATATATATATTATTGGTTCTTTGAGTCTAATATTGAACTGGGGACAATCTCGTAGGTAGTAAATTGCAGTCAAAGAAATAGCTAGGTAAATATAATTACAAATTATTTGATTGATTTTAAAAAATATATTCTTAAAATAAAATTTTTTTTAAGAATCTTAGTTAACTCAACTGTAATTTACCTATTTTATAATTTATCAGGTCATAGTAGTGCACTAATATAAAGTGTATATAAGAATTTTACTTCACACTCACCTCGTTTTCATATAGTCTACAACCAAAGACTATAGATATAATTAGTAATACAATGAAGTTACAGTTATATATATAATTATTATTAGTGAATATAATTTTATGTAGTTTTTATGTATTTTAATGATCACGAGGCCGTAACTTTTTATCTTAGTGATGTCACTATATTTTTTTTATTCTATGTTGTGCATTTGTTGTAGTCTGAGCTATAGCCGTTCTCCTATAAATCCATTAACATTAAAGAGTGATCGAGGTAGGTGGTGTAAACCAAATCAAAATTTGGTAAAATACAATAATTATATAAAATAATAAAAATATATGTTATATAGAAACGCTATGTAAATAAAGTTACAGCAAGCTCATAAAAAACCCTCTCTACACACTTTGAGGATAGAAATTATTTGATATTTATATTTTTTATATATATATAAAACCCTATATATATAGATCATTAATTATGGCTAAAATTTGTATAAGTCATATTGTTTCCAATTTCTCCCACGTGAGTGTATTTGTCATTTGTTCTAGCATCAAAGTTTTAATAATAATTTTGTTTCCTCTATATGTTTTTCAAATATTAATGAATCGACTCTTTATTGAAATTTAGTTAAAACATAAACAATGAGTGTCTAACTATCGCATAAATTGTTTTATTTGTCATTTATGTCATAATACATTAACACTAAAATACTATTGGTAATAATTTATAATGTGCTAATATGACATTCCACAGAATAATAAATATACTATAATAGATCTGTTTAATCATTTATTGAGATAAACTTTATATATATTGACCACTATGGACAATAAGGCAAATAAATATAGCAATAGCTAATACAGTGAATCGCCTTTTATTCGGTATCGAGTATGATAGCTAAGGTTGTTGTATGATATATTATAAGTGTGGGGGGTGGGGGAATTGCGCCTTACTTTTTATATTTAGACTTTACCATTAGAGCTTATGCAAGATTGAGCATAGCAGATATATTAAAAATGTATATAAGATTTAGAATAATTTTAGACAAAACATACAATTGTTTTTTAAATAATTTTTAAAATAACTTTATTAAAAAAAATATATTTATAAATATTATATAATCTTAAATAACTTAAAATAATAAAAGTTTTTTTTTTATATTGAGGTGGGGAAGACGTACCCCCGACACGTGAACCAACACATTAGGTGGTTGATATAGGGTTTGAAAAAATATTTTATATTAGATATTACAATATAAATACAAAGTATACAGAATTATAAACTGGACACGCTTTATAGATGATTTAAGATTTTTTAAGGGGAAATTCTTTAGTGGAAGCTTCTGGAATTATGAACACTCAGAAGTGTCTTATTGCACTTTGCAGTAAAGAAATTATTAGTTCTTAAAAAATCTATTACACGCAACCTTAATCTATTTCAGTAGATTTATGCTCAAATTTTTTGAACTTAGAAAATATTGGTCCTTCAAAAATGTGTAGGGAGAGTATGCTATGTCTATCAGTATTACGCGCTATAATTATACAGTTATATCTATCATATGATAACTATATTATTATGTTATTTATATATATATATATATTAAGATGAATTCATTTATATTATTTAAGGAGGTGATAAATATATCTTTTTTGGGTGACTGCTGCAATAAATGTATTCATTTTAGTGGGTGTTGATATTTATTGTAAGTCTTTAACATTTCAGACGATAATCATTACAGTATATATATATAAAATCCTTTTTTGTACTATTATCATTACGTATTTAATGATAGGAATTTATTGTCGAGGGTAGGCGGGGATTGAACCCATTGAGGGCCGCACGCTCTATGTTTAGACCGGATAGCCCATATCGAGTTTTCCTATCACTCTTATAAATAAAATAAAAGAATGATAAGAAAAACCAAGGAGAAAATTTTTTGCGGGATCATGCATTTTAAATAGCGTCACGGGCGGGAGTACTGAGGCTGTACTCTAGTTTTGATCTCATCTCCTCTTGAGAGAACGGAAGTTTTCTATATTTGTAAAAAAAAATAAAGGTTATAATAAAAATTCGTTGTAGGGATAATGTCCACTTCATACAATTTCACGGGTTCTGTTGTGAACAATGACTGTATTGTTTATATATTAATGTGTGACTCATCATAAAATCAATATGTAGGAAAATTAATGGTTGGAAATGGATCGATATTAATTATTTGTTTTAGTCTGTATTACACTCGGAGTTATGTTAGCCATTGTCACAACACACTGCACAGGGTACATACTATCCTTTTTGTGTTCACTCACGCATTAACAGTATTGTGGGCCGGTTAAGCGAGCAGGACTGTGTTTGTGATAACTTTGGTTACACTGATCTCTACTCTGCCTTCCTCTAATCTCCTGACTAATAGAGTTTTTTTTTGTAACATTCTTTGATTTGTGGCGCTGATATTCGGTATCCACATGGTCTATTTTAAATTATTTTACGTTATTTCTTATACATCCCTTGCATTTCTTCTCTTTCGTACTTATTGACATTTTAGCGGAATTTATTTTATGCCAAATTCACTGAGAGATTGTTATACACTCACTCACCTATAGGATAAAATAGCCTACCATGATTATATGTAGCAGGTAAAAAAACACTAAAATAAAATAACTTGAAATATTATAAAAAATACGATTCCAAAAAGTGGGTCAAAATTTTTGGAGTGCGGAGAGGGTGATCGGTACCACGCTTAATTTTTATTCTTATTTTATGTACATTATTGACATTTTTATTACTGTTTACTAATTTAATATGATAAACAATTATTATTAAAAAGAATTAAAAATTAGTTCAAAATATAAATTCGAGTTCTTATATTAAAAACATACGGAAGAGAAGAGAGAGAAAACTTTATATAACAGATGCCGGGTGTACTACCTTATAGCCTCACCCCTCCAAGATCATGGCGAATGAGCTTTATTAAAACTTTAATAAAACTTTTATTATTAAAGAATTACATTATTATTTTTTGTGTGCTTATTACGTACTATATGGGCTTGAATTTCAGAAAAAAAAAATTCCAAAAAAGTCATTAGGGGAAAGTTTTGGTGAGTAACACACTTAGAATTACATACCTCATGAGGTAGGATCCAAGTCACCACACGCCGCCTGAGCACAGATATAGTCTATAACTCACAGATAAGGCAAGGGACACATAAATAATTAAGCTATTGTCCTATTCATTGTAACGTCATTTTTGCTTACATTATCCTCCATCTTCTCATCTTTCCTCTTATGGCATTAGCTAATTATTGCTAATCTCAGCTTTATTTCTCACACTATTTATTTTCGTTATAAAGCGGAAATCTCTCTTTTATGAGGTAGTCCTCTAATAACTTAGAGGAGAGTGGTTGATAAATACTCAGTCATAATAATTTAATAGAGTAGTTTCATATGAAGTTTTGTAAACCGACAGTATATTGAATATTATAACATATAACACATATATTTATGTTTAGGGATTACAATTAATATATGGTTTGTTATTCAGATCTCAGGAATTCGGCTCCAAATAATACTACTACGGTAGGCGAGGTACTAGAGTACAGCACCGTTAAATTATCATAATTACCTACGCCTTATTGTAGATCATTCTCAAAGATCACTCACGAATTCACCTTCGATGAAATAATGTACGGTATGACTTTTAATATTTGACGTATAGATTATCAATTTCCACTAAAGTATTTTATTATAATTAAGGGTGACTATCTAACTAATTAACCATTTGGAAAAGGCGTAACGAACTGAAAATCCACTAAACTACTCACTATACGAGATTGACAGCCGACGCGCTCAGCTCAACTCATTCTTGAAATTTTCGTAATATTCAAAAAATAATTTCTAAGTTATTTTTATTCAGTATTTGGAATCCTCGTAAACGTTTAGTTAGGAAAATTTTTCTTTTTCTAATAAAACTTGTTTAGTGGCCGCATCACGCGTCTGGCAATAATTCCAGGAAGGCTTATGCCTACTATAAGGAGAGTAATTTACTTAATAATATTAACTTATATATTTTTCTGAACTTAGAAAAATTTTTTTGGGAACTTAGAAATTTTTATTGGTCTACCAAAATGTGTGGGTCTGAGCTGTCTACAGAGGCTTTACCTATATTATATTATTATATATTGAAATATAATTATTATATATAATATATCTATAATATATATAATATATATATATAATTATATTAATATTTAATATATATATTTAATAATATAATATATATATATTAAATATATATTAATATTTATATATAATATATATATATAATATATATAATATATATATATTAATTACATATATTTATATATAATTATATATATAATATATAATAATAATATAAAGCTTAATCAATTAATATATATAGATATAATATATTTAATATATAATATATATTATATAATATATAATATATATATATATATATATATATTATAATATATATATTATATTATATATTACTATATATATATTAATATATTATATTAATATAATATATTAAAATATTAAAAGTATATATATTAATATTATATATATTATATATAATATATAAATAATATATATATATATATTAATCGAGTAAAATATATATATTATATATATAATATATATATTATTAATATATATTATATATGAATATATATATTAATATATAGTTATTATATATATATATATTTATATATTATATATATTATATATATTTATATTAATATATAATAATATATATATATAATATAATATACTAATATATATATATATATATAATTAATAATATATATATATATTACTAAAAATTGTCTAAATAAATATGTTAAAATATATTTTATAGTAAAAGGATAGTGTTCAAGTGAATAGTGGTATATATATAAAATATTTTTTACATATATTTTGTAAACTTAGTTATTATAAATGTTTAAGGTATGATTATTTTATTTATGTAAGTTATCTTTCTAATTGGATTTGAGAATGTTTTTTTAGGTCTATATATCAAGATAATTGAACAATATCATTATATGTTAGACTGTTCTGAAGCACTATTAGCGAACTCTAGAAAAATAGATAGGTTCTGAATAAAATTATCTGTTAAAAAAATAAAAAATTTTAGATGCTAAAATAATTAAATCAAGTAAATTAGTTTCACATCAGAACTTTTTACTTTTATTATGTTGCAGTTATGCTTGAAATAGATTTAGTTCTACATCTACGACCCTTCAATCAGCTAAAGAATGTAATTGGTTAATAATATAGTATTCTTTATCGATTTTTGTTGTAGGGTGACCAGGGTGCAAGACAAGGAAGAAGAAGAAGAGAAGTATCTATAGTTTCGCATGGCCATCAAGAACAGTGAACCAAATGTCAGAGAGAGAATGAGAAGAGGGTCACCAGATGAGTTCATTATGGAATCCATATTGAGGAGGCTGTCAAAGTGAGTAAGAGAGAGTTTGACGCACTCTGAGAAGAGAGAGAAGAGAAGAGAGGGAGAAGACGATAGAGGAGAGAGAGAGAGGAGAGAAGAAGAAAGAGGGACAGTGGAGAATGTCTGAAGTTAAAAATAAACAGCAAAATGAAAGCAGTTTGCGATCACTAGACATCTGCGAGGTCACCATGAGCTCTCACACGAACAAAATTTAATTCCTGTAATGCATAAATCAAAAAATAACCAAGACGAGGCGCTAAAGATTTACGCCAAATTTAAGTTGGATCGCATTATGTTGGTGTATATTAAATCTGTATTATCATTTGAGGTGGTTTCTATAATGCAAGCCTTATTGGTGCATGTTCGCTTAGAATCAGAGTAAAAAGACAAGTTGGTCAGGATTAGAGCTTGTTGTGAGGGTTTTGAATGGTGGTTCTATGATAGATGTTGATTTAGGGGTTAAATCTATCTACTTTAGTTTGAGCTGGGAATAGTCTGAAAATATATATATATATATATATATTATTCTAATTTTTGTAGTTTAGATGGAAAATAGCTATATAACTACCTAATACCATATACGTATATATGATCTGGTTCCGAATATATATCCTACTCGTTAGTATAGGTAATTTATGAAACATTTGTCTAATCCAATTTATAATTTAATTATTAAATATATTTATATATTATTTAAAATCCTTTACTAATACGGGTATTATAATAAATATTATATATATATATATATATATATATATTATTATTAATATATAATTTATATAAAATATATTATGTATTATTAATTATATATATAATATATAATATATATATATATATATAAAATATTAATATATATATAATATATTTATATTAGGTTAAATATATATATATATTAATATCATATTTATATATATATATAATATATATATATATATTATATATATATAATATAATATACTGCTGAATATATATATTATCAATCTATACACTTCAAAATGATGATAAGATACGAAATTAAAAAAAATTAAATATATTAATAATATATAAACTGGCAAACAGAAATATTTTCTCAGAATACTAAATAATTACTAGCATCCAATAACGTAAACAATAAAACGATGAATAAATATTAAAAACATAACCAGAGGGCTAATGAAGAGCTAACTCTAAGATTTGCAAATGCAGACAATCCAAGACATATTTCACATGATCTAATCGCTAATAGGATACGACATATCTTTACTCACCAATAACAATATAATTATCCTTGCAAACAGACATACATTCGCTAAAATCTAAACTACGAGACACTAACACCATAGCACTACTTGTAAATACAATACACATTGATCATTCAGACGCCCAAAGCCTAAATAATACTGAAGTGCTTTGCTGTTAATGGACATGCTACTAAAGGTAAAAGTAAACTATACACCACTAACTATAATTATACCGTTATTCCAAAGTGACATAAAAATCTAATCATCCATTAAGATTCAGTTAAATTTATAATATATAGAGATATATAACATATGAGAGATAATCTAAAAAAAACCACCTAAACGTACACTTAAGGCTCGCACTCTATTCATGATCTGCTTGACAGGAGATTATTTGGCCTGAAGAAATCACATTGAAAAGACCATAGGATACATTTGGATGTCGAGGGCGGAGGTATTAGTATTTTTGAGTTTTCTTATTGGGGCATGTTTGAGATTATTGGTCAAAGTGAAAATCTTTTATTGGAGCTATTTTGTATGTGTCTACAATATTATTACTGGACTGATTTAAGTTTAATCGCTTTTCTGATGCTCTGTTATGCTCTACGGTCTCCTTCTCACTCCAAGTCTCTATACGCACCAATCTTGGGGGAAATTAAAAGGTGAGATTTCTACACATATAAATACAAGAAAGATATTAATAACATAGCATTAGGTCAATTGCAATTAGAAATAGTAGCCTCCATATACTTCACCCTGTGGTATGTCTGGGTTTTTTCAGCCAGTATGGGCTGCTGAGATCTTTATGGGGTGGGGAGACTGTGCCAGTTCATGTAAACTGACTCGATATATATGATAAAAATTAGATTTATATATCTTACTGAACTTTATAATTATTTAATATATATATAAGAATATATTATTATATTATTAAATAATTATATTAGTTAATAATTATAAATGATATAATACTATATATATATAAGCTTATAACTTAATATTATTAATATCATCATATATTTTGGGCTCAAATAAATGTCACTTAATATATACTATACTTAATACTATACTTGCCTATATATTACGAATGTTGTGCCAGAACACTATAAACTACGGATATTGGCAATCAATATACATAATAATAATATATATACAATTAACATTATATATAATGAAATAGTCTCTTAATAAATAATAATGAAGACATAAGTAAATTTAACTCAATAATACATTAATAATAATATAATATAAGTGAAGTTTCAGGATCAAATACCAAAATACCTAAATAAAACTATAATATAATATACTTTCACTAATTTAACATATGTATAATTAATTAATGTTAAATAAATTTATTTATATGATTTTTAATTAAATTTATTATATTATTTAATTTTTATAAAATAAATCATAAACATATTTTCCTTGCGTTCAGATAATCGGAGCTTTGCAGAAGTAGGGATATTAAAGGGCATATTTTAGTATAAAGATTACTTTATTTCAATTTAACTCCTTTTTTTATATGATAAGGCTTAAATAATTATCCTACCCAAGGACTTAACAGTATTGACAAGATAATTTTGACCAGATACCCAACTACACGCCTTTGTGTGAAAACTAGAAACAATCTAAGCTTCATAAAAATAAGGTGCTCAATTACACACGAATTAATAATAACCTTTTGGTTACATACTCCTTCCCTCCATATATATTATATAATAAATATAATATTTTTAATATACCATCCTGCTTAATTAAAATAATATTACCCTATCTTCCTACTTATATTATTAGTATCAATTAAACCTATTAGTTATTTCGTTACTCACATTATATATATAAGTATTAGATGTTCATTCGAAATATATACCTTCTTAGAAAAATATATTATATATTATAAGATATGAATTATGAAAAGGATATCTTTCAAGAACTTTATATTATGGAGTAATTAAATACTTAGACTACCACTATAAATATATATATATATATGGCTATTATTAACAGGGGGATGCTCCACAAGTACATTGGGTATTGTAATTCGGTATCTCTTTCCTAAAGGTAAAGTTTTATGAGCCAAGCTGTTTGCAAGCCGAGGCTATGACTATTAAAGATATAATTGAATTCCATAAAAGGGTATAAGGGCTGTAATTTTAGCAGCAGGTAACTTATTTGAGTACATATGCACTAGGGGTAAAATGTGGTCAATACTTTAAGTCCTTGTAATTGTAAAAAAACAGGGGCAAGTAACAGATATGCTGATGCTCTTGAAACTTCCGTTTCATAGTTTATAATAGAAAATAATATGATGCGTTAGCAAATATATAAATGTTCTCTACAGATCACTCACAGAACAAATACCAGAGGCTCTAACTCCAGCTAGGATATTATACCGATATTTCGTGATTAAAAGGGATAAGTGCCCAATGTGCTTATGATAATTCGCAGTATTGAGGAGATTAAATTCTTTGTGGATATTTCGGTATAATTGAGGGATTGATCTATTTTACATAAAAAGAAATAATACCGGTATATTTAACCCTGAAAGCGAGTGATTCAGGGCTAAATCAATAAAGTTTAAATGAATTGGGATTGATCTCGTAATTGTCACAGAGCAGAGAAAAGAGACAAATCGATTTTATAACACTATAGTTTATCAGTATAAAAGAAATATAAAATATTATTATATATTATATATCTTATTATGAATTAATAAATGTAAAATTTGCAAGGTTTCATCATAATATTCTCCTCTTATATATATCATATTTACTTATCTATATTATATATATGATATCTTATATATACCTATCCTTTATTAGTCCACATTTTAGAAGCAGCCATCTCTATTATCTCTATATATATATTTTTCAATCTATCATCTATATATAATATATACTCTTATCATCTAGTATACTACTATCATACTTCCTCATATCTATAACTATTCATCTATGATATATCTCATATATCACTATTATCTATATCCTACTTATATATATATACTATATAAAAACTATATTATATATTTAGTATATCTCTCTCTCTTTCTCACAATAATATATAGTAGGATATTAGAAAAATAAAGAAAAGTAAGAATTAATATGAGGTGCATAATAGTGTAGTGTTTGTGTTTTTATGTAATAAGTTTTATTTGATGTAGAAAAATATAGTAAAAGTTGATTACCTGCCTCGCTACTCGTTCTGTGCTACTATCATTAAGTTAATAAACTGGGGAGGATGTATATCAAAAAGTATTACAACAATAATGAAGTTTATAGAGTAAAGAAATCATGGAGAGCAAAACAAACCATTGGTTTTACGCTCTTTGATAACATAACACACTCACGAATAAGTATTTCCTTAGAGCAACAAGAGATAGCAAAAACTAAAACAACGATTTAGAAAATTCACATCTTAAAATCTGGAACCCTAACCTAACCAAACGCAACACATAACGATAAAATTATCTATACTTAACCTTCTACTTTGAGTTATATATTTATAACTTCTAACGCTATTGTAAGTTGAAACCGAGAGCCTAATATTAATAATAAAATATATCTATAAAAATATTGCAATGTTCTATTGTAACAAAAAGTTTAATGCGATAAAACATTTATATGCCAATAATAAAAAACTATGGATATCTTTTACTTTCTCCCATACACTAAAATAGCTTTTGAAGTATAAATATACTGATCATCTATTTTATTTTGAATGATTTCTTATACAAACAGTCTGAGCATATTTAAAAACACACCAAATAAAATATATGTCTCATGCTTAAGATTTATATTATTTTTGTATTTACATATAATTTTTATTATTCTTTATTAACAATTTATATAATCTACACAGTTTAATAAGGATGTATTTATATTATCCTAGACCTTCATTAAACGATGAAGAATAAATTAAAATAAATATAAAAGGTGAAATTAGTCATAAAATATACTAAGTAAGTATGTTAACTGTATTTGGATTTATTAGCATTTAAAGAATAATGATTTATTATAATAATTTATTAATTAAACTATACCGTGAGCTAATTTTCAGTGTTTGTAATCTATATATATATTTCTCACATTATATATATGGTTCATGAAAGAGCAATTAAAAAAAGAGCATGAATAAGTATCAGGATATTAATATATAACATGTAAAATATATGTATTATTAATATTATTATTATTTTAATATATATTCACTTTATAATATTTATTTATAGTTTAATTTGAGATTATTAATTTATAAATTGGTAATATAAACTTTTACAAAAATTAATAAGTATTCGATCATTAAAATATTTTGTGAAATAGAATAGAAATAAAACAACATTTTCATACGGGACCCTGGTGTAGATCCGCCAAAATTTTAACCAGTTCTCTAAATTTGTTATTTAAGGGTTAACAGTTGGTTTAAATTTAGTGTTTAATCAAACAGCAATGGAGATCAACCGGTTTCGTTTAATATAAATTATATAATACAAGATTATATATTTATGAAAGAGATAAACAACAAAGCATAACCTTGAAAGTATGTATTTTATTAATTAAATATTAAAAATTAGGACCAGATATTAGAACTATTTATAATATAAGAAAATTAAAATTTTATGTGTCCAGTCATAAGACAAAAAACTTAACTCATTTGACAAAGTAATAAATTGATAAACAAAATTTAATAATTAAAAAAAAAAATCTTTTCATTTATATATAAATTTAATTATAATAATAATTAATATACATAAATGTAATAAATAATATATAATATATAAATATATAATAATATATAATAATATATAATAATTATAAAAAATTAAATAAATATAATAATATATAATATTAATAATTTACCAAAGTAATAATTAATATAATATTATAATAATAATTATAAAGTAAAAATATAGAATAGAAGAGAAGAGAAAGATATAAGAATGAGATAATAAAGGAAGATAATAAAGGAAGAATGGTTAAATAGGAAAACCAGTTACGGTTTCTTAGTTTAATAAGAAAGATTTCAAAAAAAATTATGCATTTTCAACACAAAGAAGATGGATACAACAAAGATTAAGTATTTAAATTATTGGGGACAACATGTTTATTTTTATACAATAGAAGAGCATAAACCAGGGAAAAGATATTAAACATAGGATAATTAGTTTAGAGAACTTTTAGTCTAATAGAATAGAGGAAGATATATAATCTAGTGAGCATAACACTGTAGAAAATAAAACTAATAACTTTGGACACACTGGTGATTAGTACACTAACTGCATCGAAAATATTATTTGACAGATAATACTAATAATAATATCTATGAGATATTAGTTATTGGACACTTTTGTGAAGATATGAATTTATATCTGTCAAAATTCATATTATATAATAATATAAGACTTTTAATTTTAATTTATTGCAAAATATTAATATGGTGTCAAAAATTTTATGCCAATAAATAGCAAGCGTATTATTATAAAAATAGACTTTGTGATCATATTTTTCAAAAATGCTATAGATTTAAAAATATTATTCAAGGGTTAAAATTTAAGGACTTGAGTCCACGCAAGTTGGACAAATAAATGTTCTATTAAGTGTAGGTACGCTAAAACAGAAAGAAATAGCCAAAAATTGAATGTATCAACTCAATCAGTTAGCAATATTAAAAAGAAAATGGAAAACAGTCAAAATTTGAACTCGAGTAGGGTTGGAAAATGTGGTCGGAAACGTAAAACAACTCTAGAATGGATAGAAAGATAATAAGAGGCCTCTTCTTAACAAGAAGATTAACTTGCAAACAACTTTTTTCAACTGGCTGCGGAGGGTGTTATTCTTGCCCGAAGAACAGGGAACAAGAGGCTTTTGGAAGTTGGATTGAAAGCGTATCGCCCGAGAAGAAGCCTCGATACGAGATGATGAAGAAGACACGTTATGCCTGGGCTAAGAAACCATGTTGAAGTGGAATAAAGAGCATGAGATAAGGTAGCATACACTTCTTAGTAGCAAATCTGTACACACAACAGATCATTAATTAATTATGAGAATTTGTTGTGCATAAAAATAATTTATTAGTGGATATTAGGAATATTTTTCTGTCATAAATCTGTGAAGTATTTTTTTTAACTGTGGCGTATCATATTATATGCATGTAGGTAGTTAGTTCCTTGACTGATGAACTGTATATTTTCCTTTTTTCATGTAGGTAGTCTTCTCTGACGAATCAACCATCGTAGTACTTGATGACCGTGTTCAGACTGTTACGAAGACGAAGCACTGGTGAAGAATTTTTAGCCATGTCTGAAGAAAAAAAAATAAAAATTCCAGACAAAAATCATGGGGAGATATTTCTGTGCATGGAACAAGCCATTTACACATGTTGATGGAACCATGGACCAATTTAAGTACATAAAGGGAACTTAAAGGTCGTTTGTTACCTCAAAAGGGAATAGTATGGTGAAAGTCCTTGGATAATTTCAACAAGACTCTAGCTCGACATGCATAACTGCAAAATCGTGAGAAATGAGTGCACAGAAAATGGGTTCAGGTGCTCCACATGGGCTGGAAATTCTCAGACATGAATCCTATAGAGAGTTTATGGTGGCATAACTCAAGGATCGAAATACATAGAACATCAGCCCATTACGACCAAACAACAACTTATAGATCGTCTTATTGAAGTTTGGTTTCGATCTCCGCGAATTCAAGAAATGGGCAGAACTTTGATCACTGGCATGCCAAGACGTGTTAAAGCACTTACTCATGCAAAAGGTGGCCAAACTGCTTATAAACATATATCATCATACAACAGCATACATCTGAAACCAAATAAATGTTTTTTTTATCATTAACTTTATTTTTTTACCCTTTTGTTGAAAATTTGCAATTTTTTGAAAAATCCATAATAATTGTGCAGTACTGTTAATAATATATATATATATTATATATATTATATAGCCGTATTATATATATATATATATATATAAATATAATATTATATATATAATATATATAATATATATATATAATATATATATTACTATATCTATATATATAATATATATATAATATATATATCCGTATATATATTTATTATATATATATTAGTATATATATATATATATTAATATATATATATATATAAACTATATATATATATATTATTATTATATATATCATATATATATATATATAATAATATAAAAATATATATATATACGTATTAATATTAAAATAATATAAAAAATATTCTATATATTAATATAATATATATATATATAATATATATATATATATATTATAAACCGTATATATATATATATAATATATATATATATATAATTAATATAATATATTAATATATATAATATATAATTAATAATTATATATATAAAATATAATATATATATATATAATAAATTATAATTATAATAAATATAGATATATTAATAAATATATAATATTATAAATAAATATATATATAAATTAATATTATATATAATACCGTATTTAATATATATATATAAATATATATTATATATACTATATATTATATATAATTTAAATATAAATTATATAATATATTAAATAATATTAAATATAATATAATATAATTAATATATATAATTAATATATATAATATAATGTATATAATTATCTTATCTCATAAGTACCACCTGATAAATAAGTATCAAATGAAATATAATTGTGGAACTGTCAACTCACGACAACCCAATAATAATTAATATCGTTACATGTAACTAATAATACCTATAATATACAATATAATAATATAATATATATAATATGTAATTAATAATAAACAGATTTCATCGGTGATGCACAAAGTAATATTCTTTGCTAATTATACATAATTGAAACAAAAAAAAGAAATTTTTTGTCTTTTACTTTATTTGAAATCATTATTTTTAATATTGCTTCTGTGTAGAAAGAAGAAAAAATATTATTCCCTTCAATTTGATAGAGGTCACAATCAATTCTCAATCTTTAAAAGATGTTTTTCAAATGATATATTTTATGACACTTTTCTTTAATTATTCGTAAATATCAACAGATGTTTTTTCGCTACCTTTGTGAATATGGAACTAGAATTATTCACAATTTTTTTTATCAGAGGTGTTATTTTTGTGAATTAATCATTATCCTGACTCACGATTTCCAAAGTTGTTGGAGGAAAATATTTGTTATTTTTACATCTAATGGAAAAAAATTATGGAAATTAAATTTTGTTGCCCAAAGCAAAAAAATGTGTTAGGTAGTGTTATTTATTGACAGTTATGCGACGCACTTTGAAATATTTTTCAGTACTCCTGGAATGACAACAATAATTACTATAAATATAATCAATTTTAATATATATGATTTTAAAATTTAAAATGCGACGTTTTTAAAAATTGTTATCATTGATTAGTTGTTGTGCTGTGATAGTTTCTTAGTAATTTTATTTCATAAACAAATTTACAAGTTTAAAAAAGAACATTTAAACTTTACCATCTTTGTATGGTAAAATATTCATTATTTTAAGCTTAAATATCATGTCTTATATATTAATATATATATATATATATTATATATATATAGTATAATATATATTATATATATATATATATAAATATAATAGTTATATATATTTATATATATTAATATATTATTATATATATATAATATATATATTATATATATATAGTATATTATAATAAAATATTATATTTATATATATATATATATATATATAATATATTAATAGTATATTATATTATTTATATATATATTATATTACTGTTATAT